>WSXT02216810.1:0-17238 GCA_011762715.2 Neuroterus valhalla | reverse complement strand
AACTAAATTTTATGAATTATACATTCATATTGAATTCAGTTGATAATGAAATACTGGTCACCTCTCCTAAACAAACTTAGTATGAAATATGAACGAAAAATTATATTATAAAATTTTTATAATTTTATAATTTTGGAAATGTTTTAACGTCAATATCTTGGAAGAAAATAATTAATCTTATGAATCATACATTTCTATTTCATTCTATGGATAATTAATTACTCATAACCCATAATCTTAATACTTTCAACGAATTTTGTATAAAATATGAGAAAACATTTTTTTTCTGAAATTTCCATAATTTTAAAATTCTGAGAAAAATTAAAAGTCGATATCTCGAAAACGAAAGCTGATCCGATTTTGGTTGGAAAGGATTTGGATTTCAGAAGTGATAACAAACAAAATCCCGTTTTCAGTTTTGATCGTACGTTTCGGTGAACTTTTAACCCATTTAGGAACAGTGTGAGTATAGCTTGTAGGGGACTGTACTATCGGGACTTGACTCGGTCGGAACAATAGGCCCCGAACGAGCAGGTCAAGGGGCTCGATACGAACCAAGAGGTCCCTTCTAGCCAGTGCTGGTAGCACGATGTAGGAAGAAGTCAAGAAATTATTTCATGAAGAAGGAGCGTTAGAAAATATTGTTCCGGGATTGAAATGCAGTTCTTGGATTCATAACAGTGCGAGGGAACGGAAGCCGAGGAAAAGGTCGCAAAAGTCTAGAATTAAAAATAATGGTAAAGACGATATTGTAAGGAATAGTGTGAAAGGTAGCATATGAGGATGAGAGACAAGGGAGTACCTGTGGGTTTTGTAAAGTATATGGGGATCCAAAAAGTTTTGTTTCTTTATTTTTCTTGCTCAAATAAAATACAACCTATAACCATATCTGTGTTTGTTGCTTTGTGGAAGAAGTATTGTTGTATTGATTAAAGATCGTCCCATAAAAAGGGCAGATTAACATAGGAATGGTTCAGGCAAGAGAGGGCTTGAGAGGGAGCTACAATGTTTAGATTGTTATTGTTGAGAAGGAAGAGGAGGGAAGGATATGAACGCGAAGATCTGAGATAAGGAATAATTGTCAAGGCAATATCGTGATGTGAATTCGGTAAGGTTCCAAGGAGGGATAGTAAACAAGAAGATACATGATGGTTTTATATGGTATAGCATGATCTAATAGAATTTTCCGGTTTCACGTTTTCGAAATTCGGACAAGAAATATTCCTCAAAAAAGTTGATGTTTTTGCTTTGGAGAAGTTGTCTTGTTTTTCGTTGAAATTTGACACGTGGAAGAGGTAGAGTAAAATGTGGAATGGTTGAGGGCAGAGGGTATAGAAGATAGCATGTATGTGATCTTGAATAAGAATATTGAGAGTAAGGAATGTGTAAAAGTCTAGAATGGTCACGGAAGAGGAAGCTGGCAGCCTAAAGTGAAGAAAAGCCAAAAAATAACTTCTGAAAGAGAAGGAGAAGAAGAAAATTATGTTATGGATCTACAATTCTTACGCTGGCCATGGTTAGGGAATTGAAAGCCTGGGACAAGGTCTGAAGAGACTAACGTAAGGAATAGTAATTCGGACGATATTGTGGAGAATATTAGGTAAGCTAGCATATATTAGTGGTAGAAAATAATATATGTTCTAGTTTGAAACGAGATACATCCTACAAATATTCCCATGTTTGTTGCTTTGTGGAAGCGGTCTTGTATTCGTTGGAGTTTGTAACGTGAAGGAGGTAGAGTAGAATAGGAAATAGTTTAGGGCAGAAAGGGGATAGAAGATAGAATGGAGTAGATTTAGAAAGAGAACGTTTAGAGTCAGGTATGTGTAAAGTGGCTAGAAGAGCCGAGGAGGATGAAGCTGATAGCACAGGGTGAAGAAAAGTCAACAGATAACTCCTTACGGAAGAGAATAAAGAAGTTATGTTTTTTGATCTACAATTCATTTACTGCCAATGGTACGGATAAATGAAAGCCAAGGACAAGATCGAAAGAGTCTACGACAAAGAATAATGGTTCAGACGATATAAGGCATAAGGTTTATAAGGGCGGTGGAAAAGAATAGATGTTCTAGTTCTGCAATGTGATTCCTAATCTTATAATAAAAAGTCCTTACAGATGAAAGAAAATTAGGAAATTAATTCCTTAAGGAGGAGAATAAGAAAATGTTTTATTGATGTACAATTCTTCCAAGGACAAGGTCGAACTGTCTAAGATAAGGAATAATGATCAGATGATATTGTAAGGAATAGTTGGTAAGGTGACATATAAGGATGATAGAAGAGAATTGATGGTTTATTTCTGTAATGTAATTCGTGATCTTGTGATAAAAAATCTTCCCTTATGGGTTCTAATTACTCAAATAAGGCACATGCTCCAAACATTCCCATGTTTCTTGGTTTGTGAAAGCCGTCTCGTTTTATTTGTTGGAGATTATCACGTAAAAGGGGTTGAGTTATATGGGGAATGGTTTCTGGCAGGTAAGGTCAAGAAGAGAGCATAGAGTGGATTTTGAATGTGGATGTTTAGTGTGAGGAATGTTTAAATTTATTAGAAGGGCCAAAGTAGAGGAAGCTGATAGCACAGAATTAGGAAGAGTAAAGAAAGAATTCCTCAAGGAGGAGAAAAAGGCAGTTGTGTTATTGATCTATAATTCTTTCGCTGATAATGGCAAGTTTAAATAGCATAAGGTCAAAAAAGTCTAAGATAAGGAATAATGATTCAGACAATATCGTAAGGTATAGTTAGTAAGGTAGCATAAGGATGGTAGAAAAGAATACATATACTAATTATGTATTGTGATTCGTTATCTTATAATAAAGTCTTCACTAATTGGTCCTCATTACTTGAACCACATACATGCCACAAATATTCTCATATTGTTGCTGTGTTTGAGCTGTGTTGTTGTACTTGTTAGAGTTTCTCACGTAGAAGACGTAGAGTAAAATAAGGCATAGTTAAGGGCAAGGCTTGTATAGAAGAGAGCATGGAGCGGATTCTGTATAAAAACTTTCAAGTGAGGAACGTGTGATGTGGATATAAGGATCAGAGGAGATGGCGCTTGTAGCACAGAATAAGGAGAAGTCAAAGAATAACTCCTTTGGGAGGAGAATCAGGAAGTTGTATTATTTATCTACAATTCTTTCACTGATAATGGCTAAGGTAAATGAAAGCCTGGGACAAGGTTGAAAGTGTCTAAGATGAGGAATGATGATTCAGACGATATTGTAAGGAATAGTTGGTGAGGAAACATATAAGGATGGTAGAAAAGAATAGATGTTCTTGTTCTTTAATGTGATTCGTAATCTTGTAAAAAAAAATCTTCTCTTATGGGTTCTTACTACTCAAACAAGGTACGTACTTCAAACATTCCTATGTTTTTTGGTTTGTGGAAGCTGTCTTGTTGTATTTGTTGGAGATTGTCACGTGAAAGGGGTTGAGTAAGGAATGAGTAAGGAATGTTGATTGAGGAATGTTTAGATTCGGCACAAGAGTCAAGGGAGAGGGAACTATTAGCAAAGAATAAAAAAATTTTTTTTTAATAACTCCTTAAGGAGGAGAATAAAGCAGTTTGTGATTGATATTGTGTCTGATGATTCAGACGATATTGTAAGGGATAGCTGGTAAGGTAGCATAAGGATGGTAGAAAAGAATGCAAATACTTATTATGCATTTTGATTCGGAATCTTATAATAAAAAGTCTTCACTAATTGGTCCTCATTACTTGAACCACATACATCCTACAAATATTCTCATGTTTGTTGCTGTGTTTGAGCTGTGTTGTTGTACTTGTTAGAGTTTGTAACGTAGAAGACGTAGAGTAAAATAAGGAATGGTTTAGGGCAGGGCTTGTATAGAAGAGAGCATGGAGCGGTTTCTGTATAAAAACTTCCAAGTGAGGAACGTGTGATGTGAATAGAAGAATCAGAGGAGAGAACGCTGGTAGCACAGAAGAAGGAAAAGTAAAAAAAGAACTCCTTAAGGAGGAGAATAAGGAAGTTGTATTATCGATCTACAATTCTTCCACTGATAATGGTAAAGGTAAAAGAAAGCCTAGGACAAGGTCAAAAGTGTTTAAGATGAGGAATAATGATCAGACGATATTGTAAGGAATAGCATAAGGTAAGGTAGCATATAAGGGTGGTAAAAAATATATTATTTACTACTTTCCTGATGTGATTCGTAATCTTATAATAGAAAGTCTTCACTTGTGGGTCCTCATTACTCAAACAAGATACATTCTACAAATATTCTCATGTTTGTTGCCTTGTGGAAGCTGTGTTGTTTTATTTGTTAAAGTTTGTCGCGTAAAAGAGGTAGAGTAAAATGAGGAATGGTTAAGGGGAGAAAGGGTATAGAAGACAGCATGGAGTAGATTTTGAATGAGAATGTCCAGAGTCAGAGGTGTGTAAAGTTTTAGGAAGATTCAAGGAATATGAAGCTGGTCACACAGAGTAAAGAATCGCCAAAAAATAACTCCTAAAAGGAGAGAATCAGAAAGTTGTGTTATGGATCCACAATTATTTTACTAATGACGGTGAGGGGAATTGAAAGCCTGGGACAAGGTCAAAAGAGTCTAAGATGAGGAATAATGATTCAGACGATATTGTAAGGAATAGTTGGTAGGGTAACATATAAGGATGGTAGAAGAGAAAAGATGTTCTAGTTCTCTAATGTGATTCGTAATCTTGTAATAAAGAATCTTCCCTTATGGGTTCTCATTACTCAAACAAGATACATGCTATAAATACTCCCATGTTTGTTGCGTTGCGGAAGCTATTTTTTTGTTTTTATTGGAGTTTCTCACGTAAAAGTGGTAGAATAATATAGAGAAGGGTTCAGGCAAAGGGAGCATAGAAGATAGCATGGAGCGGACTTTAAATGAGAATTTTTGGAGTAAGGAATGTATAAAGTTGCTAGAAGAGTCAAGGGAGTGGAAGCTGGTTGCACATAATAAATCAAAGTCAAAAAATGATTCCTTAAGGAGGAGAATAAGGGAGTTATGTTATTGATCTACAATTCTTCCTAGGACATGGTCAAAAGTGTCTAAGATGAAGAAAATTATTCAGACGATATTGTAAGGAATAGTTGGTAAGGAAGTGTATAAGGATGGTAGAAAATAACATAAGTACTAGTTCCGTAATGTGATTCGAAATTTTATAATCAAAAGTCTTCTCTCATTGGTTCTCATTACTCAAATAAGATAAATGCTACGAATATTTCCATGTTTGTTGTATTGTGGAAGCTGTCTGATTGTATTGGTTAAAGTTTGTCGCGTGGAAGAGATAGAGAAACACAGGCAAAGGTTCAGGGAAGAGAAAGACGGAAAATCTTCAGTAGCCTGAGGCATCAGCATTCGGTAAGTTTAATATCACTATCAGAACAGAAGTTGCGTCTCTGATCGTCATAGAAACCCCTGTCACAGCTCAACTTCTGCTCTGGAAAGAGGACATGATGGTTTGAGGTTGCATGAGCAGTTGCCACCGCGAGACAACAAACCCTTGCTTGCGCCTCTTTCAACCGAACGAGCACTGTTTACCTTCCCAAGTTGAATCTGTCTTTACTTTTGGGATTTTCAGCTCAGGGATTATTCTAATCCCTTTCTTGATGCCTAGGCCAAGGTTCAATCTCCGTACTTTACGTTCCAAATAAACAAAGTTCTCGTATCGAAGCTTGCAGTGATTGGAAACGAATGAACGATTTCACAAAAATTTTCGCAGGAAGGAGAATTAAATTCCTGTGGACCAATGGGAAATCATGCACGAAAATTGAGATATAATAAGTTGGAAAATTGTAAAGTTCCGGAAATACAACTAGGAAATGATACCCCTCAAAATTATTACGTTTGAGGGATATAGAAAGCAAATCCACTGTGTACAAGAATTTGACGAATTCCATTAGCCTTCGAAAAATCGTTAAAAGAATTACGATATCTCAAAAAATTATATGTGATTGCCACAAGTTTCCTTACTCTTTCCTTTATATGACCATTCTCTTTCTTATGCCTCTGAAATAGTGAATCTAGTTACACAAACTCTTTAAGGTCCTGCACCGCTGGCCACTCCCAATTCTAATCCCCTGAGGTCTCTTCACCTTTTTCCATCAACACCATGTGATATGCATACACCAGTTACGGAATTTCAAAAACCTTCTAACCTCACTTCTCCTACTGCTCCTCCCTCTAGCCTCCTCTCTATGTCAACAATTTAGGCCGCGAAAAGTGTTGAGCTGAGTGGACAACCCCACCTCAAATATCTACCCACCCATTATTCCTCTGAACTCCTCTTTATACCTCTTTCCCTATCCTTCGTTCCTTCATGCACCTCTCTTGCCTTCTGCCTCAGATCCCTCTCTACTCTTCTATTGCTTGATATCCACGAAGAATACGTACACAATGAACCTCTTCCCCGTTATTTCTTCATTTACTACGTGCTACAAAGTATAAATATTGTGGGATGTGTGCCCTCTCGCTCTGAATCCCGCCTGAGTCTTCGGCGATATACCTGTCCTTTCGGCATCATTTCATAGCCTCTCTACTAATACCATGGTATATACTTTGTGCACTGTATTTATCGGGATGGTCACTCACCATTTTCCTCGCCTGTCCTCATACACTATCTTATACATCGACACAATCAATTCCTTCCTCTGTTCTCTTTTTGATATTTTCTTACTCTTCTATACTTCCTACACTACTCCTGATATCCTTTCTCTAGGTGTACCAAATAGACGCGCTCCGTTCAGTATCCCTCCCGACCTTCCTCTCTCTTATTCTCCTACTCCCCTTTCCTCTATTTTGTCGGGTTGAGCCCTGAAATGATTTTTTGAGAAATTCCCTCTACACTCAACTTCATTTTCCGTCACTTTCCCCTTCTTTACGGTTTTTGAACCTATTGATCATCTTCCGCACATAACCTTCTAACTTGAAATTTCCCAACTTCTCTTCTATATGCTCCTTCTTTTCTTGTTCTTCCCTTTAATTCATAAAACTGAACTCCTTTCTCATTTTCATGTACTCTTATCTCTTCGCGGTAGCCTCATTTAACTTTTTGTTCTTCCTTTCGAACTTTTTCTCCACCTTTTTACACTCCTTGTTCTACCATGGTTTCATCATTCCTTTTTTCCTCTTGCTAAACTTTTTCTCTTGTACACTTCCTTTAACCTTCTCTTCGAGATCTTCATATATCTCTTTCAGCGTCTCCCCTTCGAAACTTGCTTCCACTATCTGCTGCTGGTAATTTTTTCATAGCCCTTCACATCAATATATCTTTATCCATCATCGACACTGATTCTCCCTCTTTTCTCTCGTCATCTTCCCCCCTTGCTCATGAGAGTAATTGTTAATGGTCTCTTCTGCCTCAACCTTCTCCTTTTCATAATCAATCATTCATTTATAGAATCTCTTCCGCTCCTCTTGTTTCCTTCAATTCCCTCATAAACTCCTCCCCCTCTCCTTTCCTCCCCCAGCACCATTACCACGTTCCCTTACCGGCTTTCTTTATCTTCCATTCTTCGCATACATCCTTCCCATACAGTTTCCTAATTTTCTTCATCCCATTCATATACTCTGCACTTTCTTTTCTCCTTTTCTTTAAAAACATCGCTTCTCTGACTGCGTTCCCTAACCTGGATTTCACTGTTCATGTCCATCTCCTCTTCCTTCACTCCTTTACTAAATACTCAGGTAGTTCTTTTTTTATCATCATATACCATTTATTGTATCTTGACTTCTCAATCTTTTCCTACCATTCTTTCAATCATCTTTCCTTATCCTTATTTTTTCTTCTCCTTCTATGGAGTTTACTCCTATTTCCTCTCCTTTATCTCTATCCGCGAGGAACTCCCTTCTTTCTTCTTCCCACTTCGTTGACTCAATCGCTCTCCCTCTTCTTTCTTCTACCTCCTTCAGACATTCTACCTATTTCCTCTTGCCTCAACTAGCCTACCATATAATATCTCAAAATTTCCCCCTCCCCATTAACAACTGTATCCTTTGATCTCCAATAAAAACTAGACTCAAAAATCTTCTCTAGTTAAAAAATAAAATCTTCTCTGAAATTCGAAATAACTCATTCCATTTCTTGATAAATTAGTTGAAATTGTTTTGCTCCCTTTTAATGAAGAACATTCTTGGTTGAAAAATTGTATCTCTCACCCTGCTGGCAGGTCGTGCGGATAGCAGAAGAGGATAATTTAGCTTGTGACGTCTTGCTCTTCTTGCTCTATTCTCCGCCACTGCCGTGCATTGAAAGTGGGTAGTAGTACCCTTGAATAGATTTTCGCAAATGCGGTTCAGTTAACCTCAGTTATTCGCTTGTATTCGGCCCTGACTGTTTACGTTTCAGCTCACTCGATCTCATTCCAAGGCCGTCGATACTCAAGCCCGAAACCGGAATAAGATTGAGTTTTCTGTGTTTTGTTAGTAGAAACCAACCCGTTCCATTTGAAAATTCATCATTTTATCGAGAATCGGCCTCTTGGGTTGAAACTTCAACAATTTCACCCGGCCTTCTCTTCTTTTCGAATAAAAAATTTATCTTGTTTGAAAATAGAACTTTTATCTTCCCTAATTTCATATTCTGGATTCGAAATTTTTTCTGCATCCATATGCACTTGATTGAAATCTTATATTTTGGGGTAGATAGTCCTTTGCTTAGGTAAGAATTGAACTTGTTTGTAGAAAATCCATTTTATATTAGAAGATTCATGGTGATGTGAAAAATGAGTTTGTGTCAGGTTGGGTTATGTTTACGATTTTTGTGTTAGGTTGGGTTATCTTGAATTTTCGGGTTGGGTTTTTGGATATTCATGTCGAGTTCTGTTTGTGGTTTGAGGCTGGACACGAAAAAACTGGAAACCCGATTCAGCCTGAAAGCCTCAAAACCCGAACCAGCTCAAAAACATGAACCCGAATGACCCGAATCAATAACACGAAAACCCGACCCGTCTCGAAACTTAAAAATAAACATTCTGGGAATGTGGAAATGTGGGATTCTGAGAAATGGACAAATGTTTAATGAAGTTTGTTTCTAATGTTGGAAATTTATCGTTTTTATTTTAAATATATCAAATTAGTATCTACGAAATTTATGCTTTCAATTTTAATTATTATGAATCGAAATGTACTCAATTACTTAGAAGTTTGATGAGAGGACAATCGACATTTTTCGTTTCCCATAATGCAAACTTTTGTTCCATCTTTTAATAACGCTGTGGGAAAATTATGAAAATTTCTTTCAGCGAAATAAGAGATTTAATTAATGTTTGCCAACGAAGTAGTGTGGAGAGGTTCGATAATATGAAATTTGTTCCAGTGAATGAAATTATAGTGAGGCTCTGGCCAATATTACTGACGATCTTGTCCGTCTCTTTAGATAAGGTAAACGCTGCACTTGCCAGGACGATGCATTTAATCTAATTATTTCATTTTAATTACCTTCGACTTAGTACGCTTTTAATCGCTCTCTCGTGACTCGGCTAAGAAAGAAGGGCTCTCAAAACTTCTTTTTTTACCACATTATTTTTCTGTGTGAATTCCGTTTCCTTTTTGTTTTACTTCCTTTCTACCTCAACGTTTTCCTTTACACAATAATTTTTCCATTGTAACTCCATTTCTTTTCTCCTTTTCTTTCCCGTACATCGCTTCCCTGAACTCGTTCCCCAATCTGAATCTCGCTATTCTTGTCTACCTCTTCCCTTCCGCCCCCCCCTTTCCAAAAAAATTTTGTAGTCTTTCCTTTTCTATCATCTTATACTATTTATTGCATTTTGACTTCTGAACATTTTTACAACTTTCTTTTATTCATCTTCCCTTCTCTTTTTCTTCTTCTTCTTTGGAGTTTACTCCAACTCCCTTTCCTATATCTCTATCTGTAAGGAACTCTCTTCTTTCTTTTTCCCATTTCGTTAACTCAATCGCTTTCCCTCTTCTTTCTTCTACCTCCTGAAGACATCTTACCTATATCTTCCCTCCCTTTTCCACCTCTTAGCTTCGCTTAAAATTTTCACGCCCTTTTCCCTGCTCTGATACTTAATTTATCCCTTTGCGTTTCCTCTCTAACCATATATCCAGATGTCCTTCAATAGACTCCTAGAGCCCATCTCACATATCGTTACTGAAATCTTCCCATCTCTTCCCACTCCTTCCATTCCCATATTTCTGCTCCAGATCCTAAAACCGGCCATAGCAGGGTATCGAAAAACCACATTCTTTTTCTCTAATCTTTCTTGAACCTTCTCTCATCTCCATACCTGCTGTATTACCCCTTCTGTTCTTTTTATTTTTTTCTCTTATATCTGCCTTCTTATCTCCATTTTCTTGCAAGGTATATCCTTAATATTTCAACTCTTCCACTCCTTGTTTCTCCACTCCCTCCCATCTGCCAGTCAATACATTTTTCTACCCCCTCCTACTTTAAGCTTCATTATCTTCGTCTTCCCTATGTTCGATTTTCATTCCTTACCATCTAAGTTTTTCTCCAACCCTGTAATCAGACTCGCCGTTCCCTTTTTGTCCTCTGCCACCATAACTATATCACCCCCTTATACTTTTTTCACAATGAACTTTTCCATCTCTTTCCAATTCAGAGAATCGAACGCTCATTTTAGATCTACAAACATAGCTATTATTCCTCCCTTCTCCTTTCTAATCCTCCTTTTTAGTAAATAATTTACAGCGCATATGTTTTCCATCACCCTTATCCCTTTTGTATACCCTTTCTGATTTGGAGGCACTATCTATTATTCCTTAACTCCCTTCTCTAATCTCTCCGATAATACTGTTACGTATAACTTGCACAAGATTGGGATCACCATCACTCCCCTATAAACCTAAACCTCCTCCCCTTTGCCTTCTCCAATATTAGTATTACTACCCCTACTTTCCCTATCTCTGGTCAACCCTTCCTCTCCATACCCTATTCCATACTTCATTTGAAATTTCACGCAGACCTGGGGCTTTTCCTTCTTTCATCATTCCTGAATCATACATTATTTCTCCTCTTGTTATGTCATCTTCTGCGTCTCTCTCCCTTCCTTCTCTTCCGCCCTTTTTAACTTCATTCTCTACTCCTCTTAGCAGATCCATGAAAAAGTGTTTCCACTCTACCATCTCAGTATCCTGGTTTACCCTTTTCCTTCTTTTCCTCTCTTTATTTACTACTTTTGAAACCTCTTCTTCTGTTAAAGAATTTTTCGCCTCTTCTTCGAGCCTCCTGTTTTCCTCCTCTTTTTTCTTCTCACACATCTCAGTATATTCCTTCTTTTCTCTTCTATATTTATCTCTGCTACTTCCTCCTTTCCTCCATCTTCTTAGTCCCCTTCTCACTCCCTTTTTTTCTCTTAACAGTCCTTATCCAATCCATTCCAGTTCCCTCCCAGACTAACTTCTTTTTTCTTGTTTCTTGTAACATTCTTGTTACTTCTCCTATCATTATTTCCATCTTTTCATTTACATTTCCTTCTCCCACTCCTACATCCTTCAGCTTATCTTTCAATTGCTCTTTCCCTTCTTTTGACGAATTCCCTCTCCCTGTTCTTTCTATTTCTACTTCCTTTTTATCCGTATCTTTAGCACTCTTATCTGCCGCCATCGTCAAATTTATTGGAAAGAGATCAGAATCTTCATTTTCTCCCACCTCTAGTTTCTTGATCTTCTCTGTTACCTCGTCGTCCACTTTCACATTGTCAATGACCGTTTCCTTTTCACCTCCCAAACGTGTATATTCTCGTTCCTCATCCCCTTCTACATTTTCGTTTATGATAGACCATCCCATTTTCTCTAAGCACTTCAGCGATTTCTTCCCTTCTCCATTAAGTATCTTGTCCTTGCATTTTCTTCTTCGCTCTCCTCCCCATTTCCTTCCTCCCCTATATCCTGTTCTTGCATTCAAATCTCCTCCTATCACAAGCTTAATCCCCTCTCCTTTTTCTTTCATCGGTTTTTTTTGTAGACGTAGATTTTTCCTGCATATCTCGGTTCACATACACTCCCACTTTCTCCCATATCTCTCCTCTAATCTTTATATCTTCTACGAATAATATTCCGAATTCTTCCTTAAACACCATCCTAACCTTCTCTGCTAGATATGTCTTCCTTATTCCCATTACCATTTCTCACATTTCTCTGCCTTCCCGATTTCTCCTCTTTGCATTTTGAATGGACTCTTTACTAACTTATCTGTTCCTTCATCCCAATCCGACCATATATCGTGTATTTTTTTTCCATATATAATCCACGTTTTTTTTCCGTTCTTTTCCTCCCCTTCCGCTATTTTCATTAAAATATACTGCATATACCTTTGTTCCCGTGTCCAATCATCTTTTGTTCTCTGTTCACTGTCCTTCGACTGCCCTTCTTCAACATAATCTCCCTCTTATCTTCCCCGTTGTTCAATTTTACCAGCGCCATTTATTCCCTCCTTCCATCATCCCTGCCTATACTGCTTACCTCTTACTACTCGTACCTTCGCGTTTCTTCTATCTAGCACTTCTTGTACATCTTCCTTCAAATCCTTTCCTTTCAATCTTATACCTTTTATAACTATATTTTTTCTCCTTTCCTCTTTCTCATTCCCCTCCATTCTTCTTTCAATTTTTCCGAACCTTTCCCTATTTACATCCTCATTACCAAATTCCTTCCCTTCAAACTCTCGGATTGCGCCTTGCATATCTTCCAACATACTTTCCAACTCCTCTTCTTCTTCCTTAGGTTCCCCTGTATCATCCTCTGATGACAAACATTAAAGTATACAAAATTAGTATTAAAGATATTTAGTAGGAAGCTTTGAACAAATTTTAGAAGTTTTAATTGATTTTTGATACTTAGGGATTGAAATTGACTGCAAGGAAAAAATTTCTACTGGAGGAATTACACAATTTGTTACGAAGTGTCGGATACGAGGAAAAATACGTAATAATTACAGACTCACGTTTTTGTAAACGCCAACGAACTTTTCTATTAGAATTGAATATCATTCAGGGAGAATTCCTAAATGGGACAGTAATTTTACCAATAAGAAGCTTTGAAATCTGCAAAACTGAAGTATGTTAAAAACAAAGTGGAAAACTGGACATTTCACAGAACGCCTCTCAAATCCGAAACACGACAGAGTTCTGTAATTTCTACATTTTTTTCCAAATTAAAGAATTTCAAATTCAATGGTTTTAATAAGGGATACTTTGGACTGAAAAAATGATCAATTTTGATATAGGTCTTAGAGTATGAAATGTGTTATCTTGAAGTTATTCCGAAATTGAAAATATTTTGCGATTGTTCCAACTTGCCTTGTTAAATCCAATATCATTACTTTTTCATTCCTAAAGTACAGTTTGAATTGAAAAATTGGATAAAGTTCCGAAAAGCGTTTACCTCCGATTTCTTTGAGACTCTGTATACCGACGTATTTTGACGCGCTGATCACGAATATGATAGTGAAAATAGGCGCAAATTTGATTTTCATGGTCAAAACCATAAAGAACCTTTGAAATTATGTTTCTCTACGTTTATCTAAGTAAATAGTGAAAATCTATATAAAAGCTTCAGATAAGAATTAAAGGTCTCATAAAAATACATAGTTTATGTTTAATACATTTTTACCGTACGACTGATGGTTTTCGATAAAATAGACGACAAATATGGAAAATCACAGATATCGTGCGAAATCTCTAGCCGTGCGACTTGGATTCTATGAAAAATTTCTGGAAGTCTGGATAGACGTTAAATGTTCAAATTCGAAGAAATAATGAATCTAGGGAATTCTTGGAAGGGTGGGTACGAACATAGGGGTGCCTTCCCACCTTCAACGAGGCTTGGGAAATAAGGCGGATGTGTGCCCTACATTTTTTCTATAGCCAGTCATAGGGGTGCCTTTACGCCCTCCACGAGGCTTGGGGAATGGGGAAGGCGTGTGACCTACAATATTTCTATAACCAGTCATAGGGGTGCCTTCCCGCCACCAACGAAGCTTGGGGAATGGGGAAGGTGTGTGACCTACATTATTTCTATAACCAGTCATAGGAGTGCCTTTACGCCCTCCACGAGGTTTGGGAAATGGGGAGGGCGTGTGACCTACAATATTTCTATAACCAGTCATAGGGCTGCCTTAACGCCCTCCACAAGGCTTGGGACATGGGGAAGGCGTGTGACCTACAAAATTTCTATAACCAGTCATAGGGGTGCCCCCCCCCCCACAAAGCTTGGGGAATGGGGAAGGTGTGTGACCTACATTATTTCTATAACCAGTCATAGGAGTGCCTCAACGCCCTCCACGAGGCTTGGAATGTGGGGAAGGCGTGTGACCTACAATATTTCTATAACCAGTTATAGGGGTGCCTTCCCGCCCCCCACGAAGCTTGGGGAATAGGGAAGGTGTGTGACCTACATTATTTCTATAACCAGTCATAGGAGTGCCTTCACGACCTCCACGAGGCTTGGGAAATGGGGAAGGCGTGTGACCTACGTTATTTCTATAACCAGTCATAGGAGTGCCTTCACGCCCTTCACGAGGCTTGGGAAATGGGGAAGGTGTGTGACCTACAATATTTCTATAACCAGTCATAGGGGTGCCTTCCCGCCACCAACGAAGCTTGGGGAATGGGGAAGGTGTGTGACCTACATTATTTCTATAACCAGTCATAGAGGTGCATTCACACCTCTCACGAGACTAGGGAAATGGGGAAGCTGTGGGACCTACATTATTTTCATAACCAGTCATAGGGGTGCATTCACACCCCCCACGGGGCTCGGGAAACGGGGAAGGTATCACTTAATTTAATACTAAGGTGCAACCCTTATTAGGTGGAATTGAAAACATTTCAACTTGCAAGCCAAGAAGAGTAATTTTCAAGATTCTCGTTGATAGAATGGCATTTTTCGCGAAAGAGATCAATTTAACAAATAAGTTTCGTTTTTGAACAAAACATGGAATTTTTAACCAAAAGAACGAATTTCTAACTCTATGCATAAATTTGCAGATTGAAAAACTTCAAAAGAAAGAGAATATCCTCCGGTGACTCTTGGGAAATATTTTTCGAGGCTATCACAGTGAGCCCGGCTCACCTGCATTCTTCTTTTCAGCTCGTACTGCTCTTTTGTAGAAACGGACGGAACCATCCACTAAATTCAAGACTAGGGTGCAAACCTCATTCAGCGAGATTGCACATAGTTGAATTTTCAAGTCAGGGAAGCAATTTTTCCGTTGTTTGTTTGATTGAAGAAAAATTTTCATCCAAGAGAGAATACCTTTCCAGAATCAAGGGTGAATGTTCAATGATAAAAATTTTTTCAAAAAAACAGCTCAATTTTTAGACTACTTAGATCAATAACAAGTTAAGAAGATGGATTTTCTACTGAAAGACAAATCTCCAGCTGGACGCTCCGATTCTCCATCAGGTAGTTGAATTTTCAACTGGGAAATATAAGACTTCTGTTTCCGGTGTGAAATTTACACTGAGAAAAAAAACTTGGTCCAGCAGCGTCTGGAACGCACTGGTTACTGTCCAAGGGTAAGAGTTTGAATCGGACGTAGCTCACTGCTCGCTGGACCGGAACAATTCATGTCCAAAACGCACTCAGCTATGTTTGGGACATTGATAAAACAAGGAGAGTTGTCAACACTGCCTGGCCAGCAGCTATTCCTGTCCCGCGCGCACGTCAACACGCGCCGTTGACATGAACGCACCAAGTTCAAAGTATATATTTTTGCAGGCTACGATTATCATTTATCTGGTTTATTCATATGACTTTGAGTGCAGAGAATTGTGAAAGTATTATTTGGTTCAAGTTTAATATTATGTTGTATGTGATGACATTGGTAGTCACAGACGATGATTTCCATCACCATTTAGAGATTTTTAGCTGATTTCGTTGCAAAGTTACAAAAAAATTAGTAAGGAAAAACCAAACATAGTGGAGAATCTCAATCTAAGAATATATGTGCATGTATAATAATATCGAGTAATAATATATTTCACACGGAGAATACAATTCTTTTTTCGCGAGTGTAGAACGCATTACAATAATGGAACTTTGAGACCCTAATGTTTACCATGAGGGGCTGCCCATTAATCACGTAACACAATTGTCAGAAATTCGCCCCCCCCCCCCCCCTCGTGACACAAACTTTTACACGGGATTGAACCTCACCCCTCACCCCAAGGAGTAACGTAACGCAGTTTTAAATAGGAAAGTATGAATACTTCCAGGAACTTTTCGTATTTGACAGTAATATGAAAAACACAAAACATACGAAGATTTTTACTGTACTTAAAAAAATTTTTTCGGAAAGCTTCTGCGATTTGTCAAATTAAAGTGGTGTACGCAGAAATACTCAGGAAGCGCTCAAAATTTTTTTTTAAATATTTTGAAATATTTGAGATTGCGAAAAAACTGATTTCCAAGCTTCAAAAATGACAGTTCATCCTATTTTAACTTTAAAATTGTACAGTTTGTGATTAGTTTTGCAATTTTTCATTTTGATAAAATTAATCAATTTATTTGATAAAATAAATTTATTTGTCTAATTCAATAATTAATTTACCTACTTGAATGTTGCATTGATAACTTCATCAAACCTCAATTCAGATGTGAAAAGTTAGAAAAGTTTCGATCTGGAAGTTTTTGAATCTAGAAATAAATGAATTCGATTCCTGCTTCATTTTGCTAATTATCTTAAGATTCTTCGTTTCCTTTTTGGAACTTGGAATCAAACATTACTAATAATTTAGTACCGCAAATATGAAATTCTAAAAATTTTGAATTTTCGCAAGTGTTTCTGAATCTGTCTACTTAAATATGAAGTGTACGCAATTAAAAAGCTTCAAGCTTTCGTTCAATATTACGCAATTACTTCAAGTTTGAAATATTCTTGATCGTTTTTGATTCTGTGCTTCCGTTTCTTGAGTCGAAATCCAACTACGTACTAAAAGTATAAGTAAAAGGAATAAAATAACTACAGATTCCAGATATCGTTAATAATTTCGCATTTTGTTTCCTCTTTTTGCAACTCAGAATGAAGCTCCTTGAAATTTGGGTTAGGAGTAAAAAAATGTAATGTTTTTTTGATTTTCGTAACCTACAAAAATGTTGTTTTTATCTATATTATTCAGAATGCAATTTCTTCTCAATTCAATTTCAATTTCAAGTTCAATCAAACTATAAATTGTGACTTTTGTTCATGAAATCTGTAACGTAATTACCGTAAATCGCGGTTCAGAAATTCGAAATGGATAAAAAGTTTGGA
>WSXT02216799.1:0-10710 GCA_011762715.2 Neuroterus valhalla | reverse complement strand
AAGCACTCTGTAAGAAAACCGGATTCTCCAGACCTCTTGATGCCCGGGAAATAGACCTCGATCCGGTAAGCTAAGGTCTCCTCGTTTAGCAACGAGTACCTCTGGATTACGTGAAAGCAGCTTGTCTAGTCTAGTCGCCTCTGTTCCTTCCTCGATGTCTGCGCAAATTGACTCAGCAATCTTGCTTGGCCTTACGTATTGCACTCCTGCATTCATCCCCCATTTTCGTATATGAGGTCCATAGTTCAGCTGCTTTTGCCAGTGTTGGCACGCCTGAACCTCTCCCTGATTTCTTTGCGAAGTTTGTCGAGTCTTCTGTTCCACCAATGTTTCCTTATCATTACAATATTCTTGTCGGTAAACAGCTCCTCACGTTGAAGAATTCATGGCATCCGTAAATTTCCGCTGCCATCTCCAGGGTGTCTAGGCCTCCAATTAATCTGGGGACTTTTGAGAGTCCACTCTTTAGTTCAGTCGAGATCAGGTCCCAATCCGTTCTTCTTGGGTTCCTGGACCACTTGGAGCCTGCGGGTACGGTAGATTCCAACTCGAACGCTATCTGTAAGTGATCTGAGAGAGTAGCTTTGTCTGAGACTCTCTACCTCTTGATTTTGTCTCTCAAACTGCCGGTGCAGAGAGTCATGTCGATGACTTCCTCTCTGATAGCATTTTGAAACATCGAGGTGTTCTCCGTGTTGAGCATATCCAGGTCAGTAGCAATTTGATATTCTAGTAGATCGTTTCCTCTTCTGTTGGAGTTCTAGCTACCCCACAAAGCATGGTGGGAGTTGGCGTCACAACCCAACATAAGAGGATAACCCTTATCCTCACAGCATTCCTCTTGAGCACGTACTTTTTCTGGAGGGTTGATTTTCCTGTCGCATGGAATTTAGGCTTATCCCACTACCAGCTTTCCAATTTTTATGAGCTCCGGGACTATAGCCATCAGATCCCTCGAGCATAGTTCCAACAGCGGAACACGTTTACTTCCTCCGCCAGTATGCAGACCCTTGTTTTGATCACCTTAAGATCCCTGTAACGAAAACCGGCCCCACTAATCCCCTTATAGTATCGCAAACGAACGAGAGTTTCCGGATTCGTGAGACACCGTGTGCCTCACAGCCATGCGACTCTGCAAACCCGCAGAGGAGCCTTTGCTTTGGTGCAAGTTAATTTGGGTCATTCGAAGCACGCAAGCAGTCATTTAGGTCTGCCCCGGGTCTTCCTATGTTTCGACAGGCTCCTCTTGTCCTCGATCGGCAACTTCAAAAATGTCCTGTCTGAGGTGCCAGAAAGGCCTGTATTTGAGGGCCGCAATAGCCCTCATTCAGAACTCAGGAATCTGCATAACTAGGAGCTGTCTAAGAAACCCTACTGTGCTTTCATCTTGAGGTCGATCGTGCAGCGTGCTTGACGATTCGTCAGGACGATGTCTCTAGTAAGAGATTGTATCCCTCCAATCGCCGAAGGAGCAAAGACGAATCCACTTGTTTACCCGGTATCCACGCCGTAGTCTACAGCATCTTTTGGAGGAATTCAACGCGGTCTACTCTGAGGTTCGCACCTTCCTAAGGCTTTGTCTCGACCACTAGATTCAGCAGCCAAGCTTTGGCTGCAGGGTCGGCAGCAACAAATATGAAGACCCTTTCCCTGCACAAGGAGGTCTCGAACCTAAGCCACTGATTTGGAGGCATTTTGTGGAACGCCCTTAGAGCGGACCCCCTAAAGAGCTCCAATTGCTCAGGTGTGAGCGGGTGTAAGCAAAGAGTCCGGGTAGTTCGCGTCAATCATAACCACCGTGAGGGGGTTAGCCCGCTGGGTATCTGTCAGCCCAGCCCCCGACGACACTCTGTTCACTGGCTGCTGGCTTAGCTTCTCATTCTTCGTAGGTTTGACCGCTCTCGGTGCGGTATCTTGCGAACCCATCCGTCCCAAAGGAACTGGGAGCACAGCCACCGCCTCAGTTTGGCCAGCTGGAGAAACAAATGAAGGAAGAAGTCCAATGTTAGATCTTTTCGGGCCCAACTTCTTTCCCACAGCGCCATCTAATCTCCTCCTTCCACGTCTTTGTTTTACGAGTTCAAAAAATAGATTATTTTGAGTCCCACTAGTAGCTAGGGGAAAAAGCGTGGCGGCCTCAGCATAGCCCCGCATGCGGGGATAGGACTTATTACTCGGGGATGGCGTCCGGTATCTTCGAGAGGTCGTTAGAACACCTTCGTAATCCCTAGGTGCCTATGCCCCGGATACGTTCAGTCTGCACTCGTGGGTTAAAGAGGTGGTCCTAATGGATGTCCGTTCATGGGCCACCACCTAACGAAGGGCTGTTTCTTAGTCGCTTAGTTCAGAACTGGATGTCGGTCCAGGATGAACCTCGACCCAGTGATCCAACAATCCGTGATATCTGATCTCTTTCACCCTTCTACCATGCTAAAGTCATGCATGCCAAAAGAGTCCGTTCATATGTGTCCTTCCACACATATCTAAGTTTCCCCATACACTATGAGGTCTTACAGCCCCTAGATGAGGGATGGTACGGTAACGATAACTACACTTATCTCGGGTTATAAGGCTGGCATCAAGGGCTGGTGGCGCTATAATCAGCGCAATTAAGATCCAAGTCGAACCGGAGTTGAAGCGACGACCGAACACGCTTATGTCAACACTCAGGGCCGCTTATAGATCATCGAGGCTCGCGCGTGAGTACAGATAGAAACACTCAAGCGTGAATAACCGTGAAGCCAGCACTAAACTAGCGGCCTTATTATCCGAGATGAGTGTAGTTCCTTTTAAGAAGTAACGTTTGCTTGCCATTGATGATCAGTTTCTAATTTTTTTGGAATATTTCGTCCTTTTATCCCTTTATCCCAAAAGACAAAAAACTCATTCCATCGTTGAGTTTTACAGCTTTCATTAGAATATTGCAGTAATGAGGAGAAGTACAACCTGATAAAAACAGTAGGCAGCAAAAATAAGTCCAGCCTGTTTCTGTTTTATGGTGACACACTCGTCATGTGCAAAATCACTCCGACACTGTCACTGACTAATCTCTCTAGCAAACACCCTATGTAAAGAGTTTCGCAAGGCCATTAAAATAATCCACTAAGCGATATCTTTACACGGGCCAATCAGTATCCAAAATCATTCGACTTAGGCTTCATGCTTTTTCTTACAATAAATTGCCCTCCAAACATCCCTATCCTGGCATACATTTTTTTGCTTTTTTTACAACCATGCACCTTTTCATATCAGCTTTTGTTTTTCTACGACTCTTTATACTTCTTCTCTTTAGGGTCTCACTTACACATTCTATCCAATCCTTCTTTGGTCTACCTCTGGGTACGAAACCATTCACCCTACCTAGATACACTTGCTATGTTAATCGTTCTTCATCCATTCTCTCAACGTGACTGAACCATCTCAGCAAATTTCTTTCACTCTTGTCAAACAGGCATTCCTAATTCTGACTACCTCAGTGCTAGTATTTCATTTTCTAGTCTTCTTAACCCGTTTCCAAAATTGTTTCTCATTTCCATCAAAACCATTTTGCATTTTCGTATCTTCTCCCGTTTTGATTTTATCCTTGCTTTCTTTTACAAGCATATTTGCTTTCCTGTTTTTATTCCTATAATCATTTATTTACTTAGTCCTTATCTTAACGGTAAGACCTCTAATATTCAACATTCTCGAGGACGCTTCTTTTTTCTCGTTGACTGACACACGTATTTCGTCATTTCACCATGCATCACCAGACTTTCTTCCTGCAGTCGTAGTACCGCACATTTCCGATGCACATTTGTTACTTTGTAACAAATTATTTTCTTTCAGGCTAAAATTGAATATTTCAGTTGAAAATTTATTTTAGTGAAAGATTAATTATTTGATTGGAAATTCTTCTGTTTCATTGAAAATGCATATATTTTGTTGAAAATTCATCTTTGATTGTAGGAAATCCATCTTCGTAGTTGAACATTTATTTCTTCGGTTAAAAATGTAACTTTTTGTATCAAGATTAAAAACTCACTTATTTATTTTTTTCTGAAGATTCACCTCTCTGGTTGAAAATTGAACTATTCTTTTAAATTCAAAAGTAACTTGAAAAGTTACGCAAGTTGCTTCTTCTGCAAAAGTTACGCTAGTTACTTTTCCGAAAAAGTTGCGCTAGTTACTTTTTCGCAAAAGTTGCGCTAGTTACTCTTTTGCAAAAGTATCTATTGAGAAACTTTGCATCTGAACTGATAACGATAACGATAATAACTAGTTACTTCTTTGTAATTTATCTTGCCTGATTACTGATATTTATTCATTGAATCGATTCGAATTCGATTGAAAATTTAATTATTCTCTAATTTTAAATTGAATCTGTTAAGGTTGAAGTATAATGAACTATCATGTTTTTTGTTAAGAATCAATTTTTTGCTTCTTGTTAAATATTCATCTTTTTTGTAGTTGAGGTAAAGTTTTTAGTTTAAAATCAAAGTTTCTTTTGTTTTGATGGCTGAACTACTTTGTAACAAATGATTGTCATTCTGTCTGTGATTGATTGTTTCAATTGAAAAATTTAATTATTTGTTTCGAAATTTATATGTTTAATTGAAAATTCATGTATTTTGTTGAAGATTCATCTTTGTTTATAGAAAATCAATCTTCTTGGTTGAACATTTATCTCTTCGCTTCAAAATGTAACTGTTCTTTTTAAGAAGTTCAATTGTTTAGTTTGAAAATTTTTTTGGAAGCTTAGAAATAAATTTTTTCGTATTCACTTGTTACTTTCTGAAAAGGTTACGCTAGTTACTTTTTGCAAAAGTTGCACTATTGACTTTTTTGCAAGAGTAACTATTAAGAAAGTTGACCTCTGAATTGTTACGATAACTAGTTACTTTTTTGTAATGTAGCTTGCTTATCACTGATATTGAATCATTGGAATGATTCATATTCAATCGAATATTCTATTATTCTCGATTTTTTGATTGAATAAGTTTTATTTGAAATATAAACCATCACAGTTTTTGTTGAAAATTTGCCTTCCTGAGTTGAAAATGAATTTATTCAATTGAAAATTGAACCATCCCATTTTTTTGGAAATTTTTCTTTCGATTAAAGTTCAATGTTCTTTGTTGGAAATGGAAAAATGTTGATGAAAAGTCATCGTTCTTATATAAAAATTCAACTATTGTGTTGAAAAATTGTCTTTTAAGATAGAAAAGTAACTTTATTGGTTAAAAATTCATTTCTTTTTTGAGCAATTCGTCTTTCAGGCTTAAAAATGAAATGGTAAGGCGAAAAATTGCTCCTTTTGGATTGAGAATGGAACGTTTGTGATGGAACTTTACCTGCTTTGATGGAAGTTTCACTCTTTTTTTTTATTGTTCAAAAATTATTCTTTCAACTAAAAATGTGAATATTCCATTTTCGGTTGAAAATTCATCGAATATAGAGGGAAATTTAATATCTTGATTAAAAATTAATGTTCTTTGGGGTGGAATGATCAACTATGGTGTTTTCCGTTAAGAATTAATTTCCTCTTTCTAGTTAAGTATCGGTTTTTTGTGGTAAAGGTCAAGTTTTCAGTTTAAGATTAAAGTCTTTTTGATTGAAAGTTCAACTGCATTGTAACGTATCATGTTTGTTTCTGACAAAGATGAATTATTTTAGTTTAAAATCATTTCATTTAAAATGTAATTAGTCAGTTGAGAAATCCTTGGTTTCATTGAGATTTTATGTATTTTACCGAAGATTCATAATTTTCTGTAGAAAATCAATCTTTTTGGTTGGAAATTCATCTCTTTCGTTCAAAAATCAACTATTTTTTCAAAAATTGAATTGTTTCTTCAATTAATTTTCTTTTTAAGATTTACTTCTCTGACCAAAAATTAAACTATTTAAAAAAATGCAAAAGTAACTTAAAAAGTTACGCTAGTTGCATTTTCCGTAAAAGTAACACTAGTTTTTTTTGCAGAAGTTACTATAGAAAAACGTTACCCATAAATTTTCTTTATGACTAAGATTGATAATTTAGTTGAAAATTTATTTAAAAAAAAAAATTTATTATTTGGTTTGGAATTCTTCTGTTTCATTTAAAATTCACGTATTTTGTTCAAGGTTTATAATTTTTTTAGGAAAAATCTTCTTGGTTTAGAATTTATCTCTTCGGTTCAAAATATAAAAATTACAATTTTTTATTTACAACTTTTTGACTAAGATTAAACATTCATTTTTTATTTCGCATTTAAAAAAATACAAAATTACTTAAAAAAAGATATCCAACTTATTTTTTGTCTAAAGTTACGCTAGTTACTTTTTTTCAAAAGTAACTATTGAGGAACTTGACCTCTTAATCGATAACGATAACAAATTACTTTTTTGTAATTTAACTTTCCTATCACTGATATTCAATCACTGAAACGATTCATATTCGATTGAATATTTGATTATTGTTAATTTTTAAATTGAATCTGTTTTGGTTAAAATATAATGAAATATCATGTTCTTCGTTAAGAATCAATTTGTTTCTTCTTGTTAATTACTGATCTTTTTCCTAGTTGAGGTCAAGTTATTAGTGCGGAATTGCAGTTTTTTTGTGTTTGAAAGTTGAACTACTTTGTATCAAATTATTTTCATTCGGACTAAGATTGATTATTTCAGTTAAAATTTATTTAATCAAAATTTAGTTATTTTGTTTGAAACTCCTCTGTTTCATTTGGAAATTCAGGTATTTTGTTCAAGGTTCATCATTTTTGTAGAAAATCAATCTCTTTGTTTGGGCATTTATCTCTTCGGTTAAAAATGTAACTGCTTTTTTTTTAGTTCAATTGTTTAGTTTGAAACTTTTGATGAAGATTAGAAATGCATTTTTTCAAATTCTTTTCGAAATTCACCTTACTGGTTGAAAATGGACCCATTTTTACATTCTCACCAGCGAAGGTATTAGATTTGTGTAAAATTTGCCCCCCCCCCCCCCCGTTTTTGTCAAATGGCCACGTTTTGAGTCCCCCTGAACCCGAAAAACAGGTTTTTACGAATGTGTCTGTCTGTATGTCTGTCCGTCTGTGAGCCCGATGCCTCTCGAAAAAACTAATCGATTTGATTGGCCTTTGGTACACTTCTAGTGCCAGAAACTGAAGTTCAAGTTCGTTAGCCAGATATTCAGGATCAAAAATGAAATGGGGGGAGCATTTTGAAAATTTTTGAGACCATTTTTTTCAAGACTTGATAATTGTAAGTACGATTTCCTGTAGTAAGGAATAAGTGGAACAATTTATTCCTATGATGTTTTTTGATTAGAACAAATTTGTCAGAGTTACGGCATTTTCAAAATTCGAAAATATAAACAAAAATGAGAATTTTTAGCTAAACAACGAAAGATATGAAAAAAAGTATACGAGAAAAAAAGTTTCTTTTTGGAAGCCCTATAAAATGGACTTCACAACAAATACAAGTCGAGTTCGTTAACCAGCTGTTTTGGATCAGAAATAAAAAAGGGGTAGCATTTTGAAAATTTTTTTGGATTTTTTTTTTCAATATTCAAAAATGCTAAGAACGGTTTCTTATAGTAGGTAAAAAGTGAAACAATTTATCTAATGATTTTTTTTGATAAAAACAAAATTGATGGAGTTGTGGCATTTTCAAAATTAAAAAAATATAAAAGAAAATGAGAATTTTTAGCCAAATTACGCAACATTGAAAAAAATGTCAAAGAGCAAAAATGTTTCTTCTTGGGAGCCATGCAAGATGGTGAAAACGACTTTTCGAATTTTCTCAAAAAATCGAAAATTCCATTTTTGATCGCACAAAAAAAATGAAAAATAATCTGTGAATTCGATAACTTTCGAAAGAATGATCATACCTATTCGCTCGTGCTTTGGCACCCATTTTGAGGGACCAAAAATACAAGTCGGGTTCGGTAACTAGCTGTTTTGGTTCAAAAATGAAAGAGGGGGAGCATTTTGAAAATTATTTTGGACTTTTTTTCCAAGGCTCAAAAATTGTAAGTACGGTTTCTTGTAGTAGGTAAAAAGTGAAATAATTTATACTCATGATTTCTTTTCATAAAAACTAAATTGTCAGAGTTGTGACATTTTCAAAATTCGAAAATATAAACGAAAATGAGAATTTTCACGCAAACAACGCAAGACATGAAAAAAGGTTTGAAGAAAAAAATTTTAATTTTTGGGAGCCTTCCAGGATGATCTTTACAACTTTTCGAGTTTTCTCAAAAAATCGAGAATTCAAATTTTGGTCGCACAAAAAATAGTAAAAAATAGAAAGATTCATTTTTTGGTCAAACTATTTAAGGTACGAGAAAATGTAAATGAACTAAAGTTGTGCATCAAAAAAAGATCTACAAATTTGGTAGCATTAACTTTTTGATAGGACAAGTGGTTTTTGCTTAATTTATAAAAAAGCATATAAAAAATGAAAAAAATTAACTTTTTGGCAATTGACACAAGCTTAGGAGAAAATTATAAAGATGCAAGTTCTTTACCAGGAACATATATTTCATGTGTTATCAACTTCTCTATCAGGATATGTATTTTTTATTTCAATCAGGGAAGATAACTATAAAACTAAAATAATAAAATTTTTGAAAAAATTATTAGGGCTAACACAGATGATTGATAGAAAAAAGTTGTTCATCGAATTTCTAGAAAAAATTACACTGCATGTGAAGAAAATTAGGCAACAAAACTTCTCCACCGTTTTGGGCAAACTTTGATCGAGTGCGCAGCACGAGACACGCGATGGGAATGTATTCGTTAAAGCCGAAGAAGCTTTAACAAAAGAGAATTCACACTCATCAAATTAAAGTAGTCGACGACATTTCGCTTTTGAGTTTCATAAGCTTTCTATACAACTGTAGGGAGGTGCAAAGGCCGAGCGCGTAGAGCGAGGTAAATTTATAACCGAGCGCGGAGCGCGAGATCCGAAAGTCGCGCCCCCTAGGCGCGCTCAAACTTGCGAGCAAAGCGCACGATGGGAATGTGCCCGCGCAGCGGGCAGATTTTTTTGAATGCGAAAGTAACTTGAAAAGTTACGCAAGTTACTTTTCCTGCAAAAGTAACCTTCTGAAAGAGTTACTTTCTGCAAGAGTTACGCTAGTTTCTTTTTGCAAAAGTCACGCGAGTAATTCTTTTGCAAAAGTATTACTATTAAGAAACCTTACCCCTGAGTTGATAACGATAACTAGTTACTTTTTTGTAATTTATCTTGACTATTACTGATATTTAGCATTGCAGTGAATCATATTCAATTGAATATACAATTATTCTTTATCTTCAAATTGAATCTGTAACAGTTTATATGTATATAAAACTCTCGTGTTTTTTGTTAAGAATTAATTTTTTTTCTTTTTGTTAATCATTGATCTTTTTTGTAGTTAAGGTCAAGTTATTAGTTTAAAATTAAAGTTTTTTTTTTGAAGGTTCAACTTCTTTGTATAAAATTATTTTCTGTCTGACTAAGATTGATTATTACAGCTGAAATTTTTTGAGATTAAAAATGTAATTACTTGTTTGGGAATTCTTCTGCTTTATTGAAAATTCGTGTATTTTGTTCACGGTTCATCATTTTCGTAGAATAGCAATCTGCTTGATTGAGAATCTATCTCTTCGGTTCAAAATGTAATTATTTTGTTGAAATTTCGATTGTTTAGTGTTTAATTTTCTTTTCAAGATTGAAAATATATTTTTTCGTATTTTTTCGAGACTCACCTCTTCGATCCAAAATCGAACAATTTTCTGAAATGCAAATGTCACTTAAAAAGATACACAAGTTACTCTGCTACAAAAGTTACACTTGTCACTTTTTGAAAGATTTACGCTAGTAACATTTTTGCAAGAGTAACTATTTAAAAACTGGACCTCTGAATTGATAACGATAACAAGTTACTTAGTTGTGATCTATTTTTATTATCACTGATATTTAATCATTGAGATGATTCAAATTCGATTGAAGATTCGATGATTCTTAATTTTCAAATTGAATCTGTTTTGGTTGAAACATAATTAACTATCATGTTTTATGTTAAGAATTCATTTTTTTCTCCTTATTAAATATTGATCTTTTTTGTAGTTTTGTAAACATGTCTGATTTTATTCCAGTTAAAACTTTACCTCTTTAGTTGGGACCTTAGCTAGTTCCATTTCTAATTAAAAATTCAAATTTCTGATTTAAAATGAACAATGGTTAACAATGGTAAACCAAATACTATTCAAGTACAAACGTCTACTGGAAAAGACAGTTTACCAGAAGCATCTTTGTCAGATGGGGTAGGTGTCACCAGAGAAAAATGCAAGGATGTGACAAACTTGTTACAATATTGTACCATCCGCGGTCAAGATTTTTACCAACAGTTCCTCAACATGACGTCTGTCGAAAACAAAAAAATGAAAGAAGACAAGAAATAGAAGAAAGTAAAAAAAGGAAATTGAAAATTAAAGCATCAGACAAGGAGAATGTAAAGTGTAGAAAAATGAAAGGACATACAAAATAATCGAAACGTAATTGCTGTTATTCCTCCGTTATAGTATCTAATTTCATATGTAATATATTCCAATAAAATTCTGTTATATTCAAATATTGTTGTATGATTTGATATATTTTATGAATCGTTATCATACCTTCTTTTGTTTGTAAATTTTTTACGTTAAGGCCATGTTAAACATGGGTCACGTGACCCAAATTATTGATTTTTTTTTTTGCAACAACTCA
>WSXT02216788.1:4103-17239 GCA_011762715.2 Neuroterus valhalla | reverse complement strand
ACCGATAGACCTAACATAGACCCTATGCGATTATAAAAATGGTTCAACTCCTCTTCACCCATGCCTCGATAGGGAATATACTATCATGTAATAACATCATCTTCAAGCATTCATTAGGATAGCAAAGTCTCCATCCTAACAGTGGTCGATTTCTTTGCACAAAATTTTAAGAAAATATCCTATTTGAAGAAATTTCAATCCTGCGGATTTCAACCAGACAGTCTGTAAAGTAGTAACGTTTTTATGTTTTTCTTCTTGAAAAATATATTTCCAAGGGTCTAGCAAAATTCCAGGACGAATATAATCATCCAAAGAGTCAATTATGGAATAACTTAGTTTCATTGCTATTAAAAAGTTATTCATCATTTTATGTTGAACAATATTTTTCTATCAATTTCTTGACGCAAATGAAAACTATTGATACTGGAGGTTAGTGCAAATAATCACTAATCAGACGAAAATCGTTACAGTCTATTTGGAGGTTATCGAAATAAATATCAAATGTTATCAAAAAGTCTTTATGGAAAACTTTCAAAAAACTTCAAGGAACGTCTACAGTGATTAGCAGGGCCGAGCACAGGAATCATCGTTTGTTGTTTATTCTTCAAGTTTTACCCCTTTAAAATAAAAATTATTTCTATTCAGTTTTCAATGTAGGTATAGTTATCACAATTGCAAAATTTCATACCTCAGGTGTCCTTTTATTCGCTCAAGTTTCATTTTCCCTAAAAGGCATGTGACGGTCTGTCACGTGACCAATAACATGGTTTACATTCGATGGCTTTATTATTTGGATCATGTGAAGATTATGTTGGAATGGTAGAAAATGGTTCAAAATATATACGACATGGCTGTTTGTCCCATTCGAGTTTTTGTTCTGTTTATATAGCTCAATCATTTTTATTTGTTACATAAAATGTGATAAGGAACAGCGCTTCTGAGCCTTTGCTGTAAAAGAATCATTTTATAAGTATGGCTCAAACGGAATGGGAACTCGAATCGTCAGACAGTAGTGTTCTTATTTACTCTAAACGATTTTGGAAAAACTCTGAAAAAAACATTCGTTTTATAATCATAAAACCGCTGAATATGATAGCATGTTATAATGGATCACGTGATGAACTCGACAGTATATGAAAATTAGAGAAATTGATAAACACATATACATCCCTGTTTTGTTCTGTTCTTTGACACAACTATGAAAACCCAAAACTCAAATCCAGTTGTGAATGCGGTTCAAGATGATCGAACGCGCTGATCAACCGAAAATGGTTCAGCAAGTATTACCGATCACTCTGGAATTCGGGGAGCTGGAACAGATGGGAACACGATGACGAACCGACGTGACAATGAACGTTCTTTATCAGATCTACATGATGATGACCTGCTCAATCGCTACGATGCCAGTTCTGTCCCTTATCGCAGAGATTACATCGCGCGCTTGCATACTCTGTGGTGCCAGAATCATCCGAAGCTCTTGCACCTTTCACAGCAAGTAAAAAGAAACCATGCCATAAAATTTTTGCGGCCAAGAGATGTACGCGGAACTGTTCATCAACCCCTGCAAGAACAGGAAACAGACGAAAATCATGAAGCGACATCAAGCCAACTGCTCAAACAATGCATCCCTTAAGAGACGATGGCGATTTCAGGACAAGGAGAAACATTAACATTCAGGTTCCTCCCAAGCCTCATTATCTGGTTCAGATGGATGGTTACCTTCTTAAGGAACTCTCGAAGGATTCGTATCTCTAAGCAATCACCTGTTCAGTGTATGATGCAGTGAGAACTTCAGACGTTGTCTGCGCTAGACATAACGCATCCTGTATGAAGTATGTGATTGACTTCACAATATCTGGTAAGACTTCTACAATGGAAATTTATATGGATTTATATGGAAATAAATTCCCAATTAAATTCAAATTAATTCGAGGTACGATTCGGAAAAAACTAAAATCTGAATAAAAATATTTATTAAAAAACATGTTCAGTTCTTTGGAGATAAGCTAGGATAACCTTTGCGATAAAAATTTTTTGAAATGGAATGATTTGATTGCTCAATCAGGTCCAATTAGTCCCCACTGCGGCTCCTTTGATCAATCACAGGCATCGTAGAGGGGATATAGGTCAAAATCAGCCAAATGTACCCGCCCAAAGTTTTGTTGTATCAAATCTTATTGAAACTCGGCTTACATGTAGTGTTAGTGGACCTCTTTTGATTCTGTGAAGGCGGTCAATTTTGTATAATGGATTGTCGAAACATAAGGGCCTATTTTTTTACGTTTTATCCTACCTGCTTATATTTATTGATCAACAACTTTTGCTACGGTTGTCCGATTTATTTCAGGTTGAGAGTTTCAAGAAATGTTTTGCATTATCTCCGCAATGAATATTATGAGTTTTTGAAATAGGAATTATTTGATCTTGATTTCTAAATTTTAAATCTTCATTTAAGTTTTTTCCAAGCTTGACTCCTTTCCATCTTCTTCGAAAAGATTTCAAGTGGAAGCTCGTGAAAAACATAATTATTTCCACGTATTAATGCACAGAAATTCAATATGAAAGAGTGTTACATGCAACACTTGACGAGAAATACAGAGAATTTCACGCTCTTGACATACTACACTTGGGTACGAAACGTGAGATCTGACACACGCCTACCATAAGAGCGCTAAAACCTGCGATCTGAAATCACCCTGAGTATCTCATTTTTTTATCAAGAAGGAAAAACTGAAACCTTCGATACAAAATACTTCTATGATTAATAGGAACCAGAAAGTTCCTGAATATTACTTCCCTTGACATCAATAGAAATACGCCTGAAAAGATATAATTTATTATGATACTTATTATTCCATAGAACAAATAGTCAATTTATATAGACTTATTCTCGAAGAAATGTATCTATGGTCTGCTCTACACTTTTTTGTGATTCTCATTCATATTCTCACTCAAGCATATACAATTACGGTAAATTCTCGATCCTAAGATAATCCCAGGCAAGTAAAAAAAACAACTTTGATCGAAGCGCGCGATGAGAACCTGCCCGTTTACTCAATATGTGTCATGCCACCTGAATATGCAGTTTTGTTCATTGAGTTTCTGACGATGATCTGGAAGAACTCAAAATAAGTGAGAAATTCCATGATGCGATCAATTGATGTACCAATTATGTTTTGTATTACAATTGAATCTGCGCACGCTGTCGTGATTCAGTTGAAATACGTAAAATGGAAAGAATATTATTTTCGCATATGAAATTGTGGCGTCTTCTGCTTCTGTTAAACAGGGTATTGATTTTTCTAATGACAGGTTTTAATGCTGAGACTGGAAGAATGGTTTTTTAAAACTGGCATCACATTAACTGGTATCGATATCTGTTTTGCTTCACACTTTTCTTTCAGTCAAGTTTATTACGTCCAAAAGGTTACTTGTGCGACAAAATGAAGAGGGGAAGAATTCGAAATGCCATGTTTTGCATCATGTGGATGCTTCAACTGAATGAGATAGAAACAAACTCGGAGTGGACCGAAACTCTGAAGATCCATATATCAGAGAAAGTTAAACCCTACAAGATCATTTTCTTCATCAATGATGCGACAAAAATACAGGATTTAGTAATTGGAGACATATTGCGGAAAATCGGGGAAGCCGTTCCAAGTTGGAAATTGAGTTTCAGTGATCTGACGATGCAGCGAAATAAAACATTGAACTTTTTAAAATTGAATGGAAGTCCAAAGACAACAACGCTATTCATAATTATGGATTTTTTGAAGGAGGACCATACACTAAACAAACTGGGAATCGCAGTAGATTTGATTGTAAAAGCCTTTCCCGTACGGAGTCGACCAAAATGCCTTCTTGTAATATCGACAACAAACAACCTGAGTCATGAGAAGTTTCTTCGATTTATGTGGTCCAAGAAATTTCTAGACGCAACTCTTCTCGAGATCGGCGAACATACGCCACAAGAGACAATACCCTTAAAGGTAAGCGCAACTTTTGATAATACTCTTCTGTGATATTAGGAATATTTATGGCAAAAAGGAAATATTATTAAAATCAGATACTAGGAACATAATCCCTGTTTTCAGAAGTGGAAGACTGATTCTGATTCTCATTCAGTCATCACCAAGCTGCACTATTACAACCCGTTCACGGAAGGGTCGACCGAAATGAGGTACTCCTTGCAAACTCAATTATTTCCAGAAAAACTACACAACTTGCATGGTCACGAAATGAAGGTAGGCGTTTATGATTCACCACCTTTTAGCTACGTAAAACGCAACGGCACTGGTCATCCCATCGAAACAGAAGGTTCTGATGTGATGATGATGAAAGCCTTGTCAGATAGGATGAATTTTAAATTATTCCTGACTCCATCAAAGACAGGTGCTTGGGGAATATTCGACTGCGACAGAGACAGAGCCACTGGAGGATTTTACAACGTTTCTCGCAGTGAAATTAATTTCATTGCTAATTTTCTGGGAAGCATTGGTGTTTGCGATTGGAAATTCTCAGAAACCACAATCGCATACGAAATCATAACGACCAACGCCTTAGTTCCAATTTTTCCAAACAAAACGGTTTCGTACTTCGACCCATGGAAGTGTTTCTTACCAATTGTCCTGGTCAGTTTAATTACATTTATCGTGCAGGTATTTGGGCGCAAACTGAAATTCGAATATACTGTTCGGAGATGGCACAACATTTTGCAACCTCTATTAGGGATTCCACTTGATGAAACTCCACATAGATTAAAGGAAAGGATAATTTTTAGCTGCCTCCTCATCATCGAAATGTCATATATGTGCTTCATTTTCTCGTCCTTGACTGAAGCGATGGTCGACTTAGAGTCAAACAACATGATGGAAGATTTGTACGATCTGAATCAATCAGGACTCATTCCAGTAATAAACGAAGCAATACACAAACTACTCTTAAGCAGCAGCGAAGGAATAAATCGTCAAATCCTGGAGAAAACCGTCAAGTCGTCATCCTCTGATCGGGACTGTTTCGAGATATTGATAGAACATAAAAACGTATCATGCTTTATGCGATTGAGAACGGCGCAGTTTCTACTGGCAAATAGTGGTGAAGTTGGTGTTGCGCAGATCCTGGAACAACCTATATCGTCGGCTCTGGGTGGTATGTTGATGGAACCAGCAACACCATATGTCCATAGATTTAACGAAATTATTACTTCAATAGTTCAATCAGGACTTTATGAAAAGTGGAAGAACGACTATCCAGCCAATCTGAGCTACAATATCCAGCAGAACCCTTCAAAAAGAAGAAAGCTGAAATCACCAGGATTGGTTTCTCAGATTCTTCTCTTTATGATTAGCGGATATACTGTTTCGTTTCTGGCGTTCTTTGCAGAATTGATTTGTAAACATTCAATTCCCATCAAACGAATCTGGCAGAGAAAATCAATTGTCTGGAAGAATTGGCAATGAGTGTCAAATCGAACATTCAGTTAACCTGTGTATGTTATTATTGCTCTGAATTGCTCTAACTTAATAATTCGTATCAGTATATTTTTTAAGGTTCCAGTTGCATCGCCATATTTATAGGAATTCTACTGTCAAGCACTGCACCTCTTATTGAAGCTTCCCCTGATTTCCATTATATTGTGAGAAAATGCGTCTATTCATCGCATTTTCCTTACAGAAGTTCTGCAACTTCTTCTTCTTCCTTATTTATAATGTGTCTCCTAAGGGTTTACATACCTTCTACTCTAACAAATACAAAATTTTTGAACAAGTTTGAGTCCAGTTTTCTATGCTTCATCTATGTCTTTAAGGAACTCTCCCTCTTCTTTCTTTCACCTTCTTCAGACATTCCTTCCCTAACTCTCCTCCTCCTCCAACTAACTATTATTTAAAATTTTATGTACTCTTCCCTCCGTTGGTACTTAATAAGTCCCTTCGCGCTTTCTCTCGTACTACTAATCCAGGTGTCCTCCAATCGACTCCTAGAGTCCATCTCACATTTCGTTTCTGTAACCTTTCGATCTCTGCCCTTTCCTGCCATATTCTTACTTCTGCTTCATATACCAGGCCATCATACCACAACATTCTCCTTCTCTAATCTTCCATTAATCTCCTTTTCCTTATTCACAATACTCGCTTTATTACCCCTGCCCCTTTTTTCATTCTTGCTCCTTTATGTGTCTCATGATCTTTATATGCTTGCAAGGTACATCCCAAATATATAAACTCTTTTACTTCTCCTATCTTCGCTTCCGCTGTTATCCTAGTCTATACTTTTTTCTTCCCCCTCCTCTTCCAAACCTCATCATCTCAGTCTTTCCTACTTATAATCGAAATTTCTTTCCATCTTAGTATTTCTACAACCCTGGTACTAAAACCGTCCATCCTCCTTCATCTTTTGCCATCATCACTATATCATCTGCGTATGCAAGTGTATATATCTTCCCTTTTCCCATCTTAACACTCGCTGATCCTTTCCTGCTTTCTGTACCCTGCTTTTTGTCTCATATTATATTTCTGGAACTCTATTTGTCAGGCCTTACCTCATGCCTTTTTTCACCATAACTTTCTCTATCTCTTTTCGCCCCAGAGGATCGAACGCCGCTTTCAGGTCCACAAACATAGCTTCCACTCCCCTATTATCCTTAACCTCCTCTCCTTTGCCTATTTTCAATATGGGTACCGCCACCCCTTCGATTCATAGCTCTGGCTATTCCTCTCCTCTCTATACCCTATTGCACATTATCCATGTTCATTGTTCATTCCTTTAGTTCATTTCCCCATATTTCCATACTTCATTTGGAAATTCAGCCAGACCCGAAGATTTCTTTCTCTCTATTTTTTTTTATTATTATTTCTTCTCTTTCCATATACTCTTTCTCGCCGATTTCTCTTTCTTTTCTTCCTTCCTCTTCAAGTTCATTCTCTACCTCTCCTAGCTACACCATGGAATTTTCTTCCCACTTAACCATCTCAATATCCTGTTTTACCTCTTTCTACTTTTCCTCTATTTATTCACTACATTCTTTACCTCTCCTTTTGTAATAGCATTCTCAGCATCTTCTACGGACCTCCTGTTTTTCTCCTTCTTTTTCTTTTTACATACCTCAGTATATTCCTTCTTTTCTTATCTTTATTCGTCTTTATCAATTTTTCTTTTCTCTACCTTTTTAGTCCCTTCTCCACTCCCTTCTCTCTCTCTCTTTAATCCTTAATCTCATCCATTTCCTATCTAATTTCTTTCTTGCTTGTTTTCTCTGATCCTACTTTTTATTCGTCCTACCAATATTTTGATCCCAAATTTACATTCCCCTCTCCAATTTCTATATCCTCTGGCCTCTTTTTTAGGTGCTTTTTTCCTTCTATTGACCAATCTTCTCTCCCTGTTATTTTTACCTTCACTTATTTTCAACCCTTATCCTTAATACTCTCATCTCCCACTTATGTCAGTGATAATGGAAAGTGATAAGAGTCTATACATTCACTAACCTCTAGTTACTTGACCTTTTCTGTTCCCTCCTTGTCTACTATCACATAATCATTGACCGATCCCTTCTCACCTTTATAGCATGTATTTCAACTTTCGCCATCTCCCTCTATATTTCCGTTAATGATGTACCATTCGATTTCCTCAAAGCACTTCAACATTTTCTTCCCTGTCCTATTCAGTATTTTGTCTTGGTATTTTCTTCTCTGCTCTTCTCCCCATTCTTTTCCTCCTCTATCTCCTGTCATTGCATCATAATCCTTAACTATTACAAACTTAATCTACTCTTCATTCCCTTCCATCACCCCTTTATCTTCTCAGGTTTTACATGCCCATCCCCATCCACATACACTCCACTCGTCTTCCATCTCTCTCCTCCCATCCTTATATCTTGTACAATTGATCCCTCAATTTCTCCCTTCATTACTCTCCTATTCTTCCAAAAATATACCCCTTCCTTAATCCCATCACCATTCCTCCTATTGCTTTGTCTTTTATATTCCTTCTCTTTGTATTTTGAACCTGCCAACTGTAACCTCTTGGCAATCTTCCCCTTACTCTTCCCAATCCTTTTTCATCTAGCTACATTTTCATCATTACTACCACCTCCCGCTGTTCAAAACTTTCTATAAATTCTGTATCTCCTTTTCTCAATCCTGCTATATTCCAGTACAATATTCTCTATTTACCCCTTTCTTCCTTTCCTTTTGTTTTCCACTATTTCTCATTTCTCCCTCAACGCTATTTTTCTCAATTTATATTCCATATTCCTGTGTTCCCATGTCCAATCATCCTTATCTCTGTTCACTTCCATATAATCGCCTTTTCCTCAACATTAACTGCCTTTTATCTTCCCTGTTCTTCAATTTAATTAGTGCAATTTTATCCCTCAATCCATCGCCCCCCCCCCCCCCTATACATTTAAAAATCTTTACCTATACCTTCGCAGTTATCCCATTTAGCACTTCTTTTACACCTAAATTTGGATCTCTTCCCTCCTATCTTATAACTTCAATCACTACATTCTTCCTTCTTCTCTCTCCCTCTCTCTCATTCCTTGCTATTATTTTTTATATTCTTCTGAACCTTCCCCTATCCACATCGTCATTCCCCATCTTCCCCTCGCCCCCCTCATTTTTTGACTTGCATTTTGTATTATTTCTTACGCAGTTTCTAGCTCCCCCACACTTTTCTTAAGTTTCTCCTGCTTCACAAGTTTCTGCATTCATTTTTTCCAAGTTTCCCCGAGTTCCTTCCATTTCTCCATTTCCTACGGGATTCAGACACTTCCGCCCATCCAGCATTTTTTCTGTTAGCATGCATCAATGTTACTATATATCTACTCCTTGCCTTTTTCTCGTGTTTTCCCCTTTTGGCATTTTGAAAACTTCTTCCCCGTAGTCCCTTTCTCCCTTGCTTACACTTCCTTCGTCACCCACCAATCACATTCGAATCTCCCCGCCATCGACCTCACCGTCTTTGGCACCTGAACTCCGTACTTACGCCTCGAACTGTGGCGTCACTCCAAACTAAATGCAGTTTTCCAATCGGACAAATCCGTCTCAGTCTTAAAGGATGTCTGCTTCCAAACTTTCCCCTTTCTCATACCATTGCCACTTCCACTTATTAGCCCCTTAAACACACTTTTTCCAGTTACCTCAATTTCGACCAATATCCTACAAAAACTTCTCGCCAAACGTTCACTGTGTCTCTAAAAATTCACGTGGGAAACAGAAGTCCCTAGTTCTAAAACTAAGTTTGCGCTATATCTTAAGGGAGAAGAATTAGGATCAGGCCCTTTCCATTCAATGTTAAAATTATGCAGAAGGATAGACTGACGGCAGCGCCAGCAGTTGGCCGGGCATTGAAGCAACGTTATATGTGTTCTCTATAATTATGCACTATATATGTTTTGTATATATATGACCAATTTCAAAATTGTATTTAACGACTTGAAAAGTGGATAAACCAATGGAAAAGTATGTTTGAAGATATATGGAGTAAAATCAGTCGCTCCCAGTACATTTGTAGTGATACTTGAAGCACAATGAATTTTTTCCTGTCGGTTTACACATTTCTTCGATTTTTAGATTGAATTTTTGAATTTGTCACATATTCACAATACAAACACAGTGAAAAACGAATGATGATTTGAAAGCATGAATAATATTATATAAGGAACTGTCACTCACATCGACGTCAATGCACAGAAGGAACCGGTTTATGATTTTAAACAAATGACGTGAACCAAACGATACCCTAAGCCACGGATTTTCTTGTAGAAAAGGTGGTCGGACAAACGGCAACAAACCAGAAAACAAAATGTCTACCCTGACTGACAGCGCCGAGGGCGTTCTGCGCATTTCTAGGGTGAGCGGAGTGAGGTACAAGGGGGTGGACCCGCAGCGCCAACAGTTGGTCGGGCATTATACTACGCTGAAAATTATAATCATAATTCTTCATATTTACTATCGAATTGGGGAGGGCCTTGTTAGGATGAACTGTGTCTGCGCGGCAAATAGCACACTCGCATATATCACTGAATAAAAATCTTAAATTTCACACCCGCTATTGCACACATGTGGATATAGCAATTTTGACGATTCGCCTCCAGACCAGCAAAAAGAATTAACTATTGTCATTCTGTAAATCGATCGAAATTCGTCTAAACATATTCTCATTCAGGAACTGAGATCGTTCCACGTTTGCAGTTGCAGAAATTGATTTCGTGAGCTCTACTTTTACCACCTGACATAATATCAACATAGAAGCCTTTCAGGACGCCAGATGGCGTTAGTAGTAAGAGCAGTTTCGCTCATCGGAAATCTGTTATTGAAACTTTTGTCAATTTCCAACAGCTTCAAGCAGTGGGCTAACGATAGATTTGCATGTATGTGTAAAGAAAAGGTGTCGTATTCTATATCAATTTAAGAGTCCAATTGTTTGACGTAGAAAGCTTTCTTCTAGCCTCAAAATGAAGATTTCACACTATGCGAGATGTGAATATCAGTGGCGAGTATTATAATGAGAATGTATTCCTTTGACCCAGTAGAGCCTTAAGTGAACTTGATATAAAAAAAATTTTATCAAAAATGAAAAAAAAAAATCTTCATAGAAGTGGAGGTTTTGAGCAGTTTTGCAATATTTTTAATTCTGTGTATGCATTACACTGTAAACTGAATTAAGATCAAATGAAGCCGAGCGCGAAGCGCGAGGTGTAAAAAAATCGAGCGCGTAGCGCGAGGTTATTACATCATTGAGCGCAGAGCGCGAGATCCGAATGACGCGCGCCCCAGGCGCGCTCAAACTTGCGAACGAAGCGAGCCGCGGGTTCTTGTACACCTGATCCGACATCTTGAAGTTCCATATTGAGGTAGCGAAGTTGTGAAACATGAAACTTCCAATAAGTTTTGTATCAGAAAGTTTTTTATGTGGACCATACATGACGGTTGGGAACGCGCTCAATATAGCGGAAGGTAGGAATCTGGCCGCATCACCTTGTATTACGAGTCTCGCATCAGGAAGAGCGTTCTCGGAAACGCGCGACGTATACCCGAGTTGGGTCGATTTTTCCACTTTTCGCAATATTGAGCGCATTCCCAACCGTCATGTATGGACCGTATAAAAATCCATCTTAGTTTTTGCTATGTCGTTAGGGAAAAGGTACAATTCTCTTCTAATCCTAATGAACAAGGCCTCATCTCATTTTTGGAAAGATCGTCTACAATTCTATGCGGGTAGTGTTGATTGAAATTCGAACTTTCATTGTTTATAACAATTACAATAATTATGATTTCCAAATAAATTTTTTTCATACAATCTACCCAAATAGAATTGTAGAGAACCCTCCAAAGAATTAGATAAGGCCGTGACCATTCGAATTGGATAAGAATTGTAACTTTTCTCTAACGAGAAAGCAAAAGCTAAAACCCTAATAACTTCTGAAAAATGAACAATTTTAACCTAAATTTTTTTTTCTCTGAAGTACACTTAGAAGCCTTCATCTAAATACGTAGCATTTATAATAAATATATTTTGGTCAATTATATAAATCATTATAAAGATTATCGAATTTTGAGGTTGACTTAACTAGTGTACATCCTTAAATATGTAACTTATTTTTTACGAAAATGGTCGAAAAATTGAGAAACCTGCACCCATGTCACAATTTTCGTAGTTTTAACTCGATATCGCCATTAAATATTATTAATTCGAAAAAATTGTTGAGACAAAAAATGTGGGAAATACAATTTTCTTCAACTTTGTTCACTACCATTTTTTTGTAAAATATGAATTACGGGAGATAACAAAAAAAAAACGAAAATTGAAGATTGCAGATTAAGCGTACACAAATTTAAGGGAAAGAAAGTGAAACCTTCGGTTTGACGCTAAAAGAAAACTTTCTACGTCAAAAAATCGGACCCTGAAATTTTTTCTATCAATGAAATCCTCGAAACATATTTTGCGTCATCAAGAAAAGATTGAAATTCATTCAATCAAGAAATTGGATACAACTTTCTGTGGAAAAGCACAGATCTCCGCTGAGATCGAAACCTAGGATTTTCTTTTATCAACACTAATGCTATCTCAACTGAATACGGTTGGTCGATACAAATTTTTTTCTTCTTCGTGCACTTTGAGAGAAAAAATACGAAGCTGATTAGCCTTTTATCAAAATATTGAAAATGAATCATAAATTTGGATCATAAAAATATTCCTAAATATTATAGGAACTTGTTCTGTATCTTAAACGTATTGATGTTGATCGAATATAAGTTCATTCAGATTCTTTGCGGAAAGATGGAAAAAAAGAGATTTCAAATGATATATCTCTTCTTACTTGTTGAAACAAGAGTAAAATAGAAAAATCTCCTGTTTCATTCTTTTTTTGGAAATCGGTCAAGAGTATACTGAAATAAAAACATTAAAATTGATGTACAATTTGGGGCTTCAGGTTCTTCTGAAATGAATTTTGACGCTTCTTTCTTCTTTGGGCGCTATGAAGTCAAGGCGTGCGGTTTGCGGAAAACACTATTCTAGATATAGACATATTATGAGTGCATTGTAAATTAGGGAAAACTGACAATAAATAGTGAAATCGACTTGAGTACTTCCCGTGTTTATTTTTGTCGAGTTGCCAATACAATTTCGATGTTTTAATCCAATCGCATGGAAAGGAGTAATCCTGAGCAGTTACTGTTTACATCGTAACTGTTACTGCACTCATCGTAACAGCAACTAATGAAAAACGGATTGTAGATAAACCGCGACTGCTACTGCCAGCGACGGAACTATTCCGGCCATGCCGTAACAGTTACTGAGCGCTACCTGAAAACATTTCGCAGTAACCGTTGCTTCGCTGACAGTTATAGTTACTGCTAATACCCGATTCGCTGCGGCGAGTGCAGTAGTAGTAGTGCAATGAAGTTTGATGAGAATTGCAACGAAATTTATTGCTTCATCGCTGACAAAATTTTAGTTCCACTAAATACTAATGTTTTTCTATTTGATCATTGACGTTGCACATTACCCATTGAATTTAATACATTTCTTGAGAAACTGCATAAATTGGAGGAGAGGATAAGCTGACCATCGTTCCAGGTTTCGAGTTTCAACTCGCAGACTTTTGAGGTTAGTTTCGTACATTATTTCAT
>WSXT02216777.1:0-17239 GCA_011762715.2 Neuroterus valhalla | reverse complement strand
CTCTGCATAACCATCTCTCTATTCCTTTGCACACCTCACCACTGACTCAGGGGTGAGGGGGACCTACAGTTTACGGTGGGTACCGAACTACCAAGAGCAACGGGTACCTAATACTTGGAGAACTCAAAGAACTTTATAGGTACCGGGCTCACGACTCTCCGTGGCCCGCCGGAGCTCTTCCAGAGTGCGAGGCGGAAATCGAACCCACAACCAGACAGTAGCGTGAATCCAAAGCTCATGCTCACGCCCTGCTTTTTATCAAACCGATCTCTAAGTTGTCCATTTACTATCACGCTTGCTTTGCTACCATGATTTACTGCTTTTGCTGCTTTCAGAAGCCACATAGTCACTCCATATTCTTATGATTCCTCCCAAAGCTTAGCTCTAGTTACCTTGTCGGAAGCTTTTCCTCAATCAACAAACGCACAAAAAACTTTTTTGTTCACTTTTAGGGTTTTTCTCTGTGATGTTTTTCAAGCCTCATATCTGATCCGCACGTAATCTCCCTGGCATAAATCCACATTGAACTTCGCAGATCGTTTCCTTTGTTAATCCCATGATGTTCGCGAGTGAGAGAATTTATGCTGATGAACCGCTACCCATGAACCGAAACGCACACTGAAGGAAAGGTGACTCCGAAAAAAACACACACATAATTTAAATCATAACAATAATGCTTTCACAAACGAGCTAGTCTGTATTTAAATAAATAGATGAACATTACTACAAAAACACGTGAACTGCTCTACAGAAACGACGAGACAAGTTCCTTATCAAAGGTTTGGACGACGACTGACTTTCTTGACGAAAGGACGAAAGGCTGTCACCCATTCAACCATTTGATGAGAAAGAGCGATATAATGATAAAGTCAGAATAACACTGACAATTCATTGAAATTAGAATCGCACTAAAATGAAAATATAAAGTAAATATTCAGTGCGAAAATTCGCAATATACATAGAAATAAAATGTACCAAAATAGTTTATAAAATAGTTCAGCCATTTCTGAACAATTTGCTGGCTTTGTTGAGACGAAATTGAAAAGATTTACACAAACCATCGCATACCATTATGTCTGGACACTGATAATTAAGAGATAATATCTAGAAACAAAACTGATCGAAGATTCATGACGACACAATGGTGATCAAATAATTTCTGAAAAATGACATCGACATAATAAGGTCAGAGAAAAGTGCATCCATACATTCAAGAAACACAACCGAGAAGAAATTAAATTATATTTAGGACGGAAGCTCGAGGTTTTCCTCTGCACGCGGTAAAAGGCACAATTTTACTATTGGGCGTTTAAACAAACAACTCGTGGTGCGGAGAGACACAATGCGCACATGGCCGTCGGATCCACGATGCAGTTCGACTACACGACCTAAATGCTATCTTGTTGGTGGTGTGTTCTTATCACGGCTAAAAGCAAGATCACCGATCTCAAGTGATGGATAAGGTGACCTCCATTTTAAATGGGGTTGAAGCTCTTTCAAGTAATCTGAGGACCAACGTTGCCAGAAATGCTGACGCATTTGTTTTAACAATTGCCAACGAGAAAAGCGCCTTGAGACAGTATCAATGTAACTTGGTTCAGGGATACTATTGAGAGATTCTTCAATCAAAAAATGACCTGTGGCAAAGCGGTAAGATCATCAGGATCGTCAGTCGTAGATCGATGAGGCCTTGGGTTCAGAAGGCCTCTACTTGAACTAGAAAGGTGCTCATCCCTCTATATGTGACGGTCCTTTCTCCGATGACTCGCCGAAGGTGATGCTTCGCTGACTCCACGGCAGCCTCCCAAATTCCCCCAAAGTGCGGCGCTTTTGGTAGGTAAAATCGCCACTCTGTACCATATGAAGCGAGACTAAAGGCTAGAAGAGTTTACTCCTTCGAAGCTGCTGAAAACATCGATCGAAGTTTGGCATCTGCACGAACAAAGTTAGTTCCTTGATCACTGGTCAAGGTCGCACAAATTTCACGAAAAAGCAAACGAAGACTGCGATGTAGCCCTTATAAGCTCGATGCCCTCGACCTCTTGTAGTTCGCAAATAAACGGGTCCAGCATAATCTACACCAGTATGAACAAATAGTCGACTCGAAGAAGCGCAAATCGCTGGAAGATCTGTCATAAGTTGTTGAGGTTTTGTGGTTCGATGTCGTAGACATGGTAAACATCGATGAATAAGGGCTCTTAGAACTGATCATCCACGTAGAATCCAGTAATCCTGCCTTAACGTCCCTAGAGTGAGCTGGACACCACCATGAAGACAGCGTCGATGATGATGATCGATAAGAAGAGTTGTTAGTGTTGATTCGGAGCTTGGAATGATAGGATGTTTCTCATCAAGATCCAAGGCAGAATTTTCTAATCTACCTCCCACACGAAAAACTTGTTGGGAATCTAAGTAAGGTGATGGACGACCCAATTTGCGTTTATCAGGGAGAGGTTTTTCTGAAGATAGAGCTTTGATGCCTGCCTCAAAATAGAATTGCTGCTCGTGTCGGATCCAATCCAGGCAAGATTTCTGAAGTTCCGAAGGTGTTAAGAAGCATGACCCAAAACATGCTGGCTGGAAACAATGTTGAATGAATCGCTGCAACCAGATAGTCATTCTTAGAAGTGTATCCAAAGATGAATAGCGATGGAGAGGCACCCACATTGTTGGAGCACAGCAAGCATTGTGAACTTTCAGTGTTCGCTCTTCAAGGTCCAGTTCAGGATTTAATGGTGATGAAATTCTAGGCCAAAGATCTGGAAAAGGCAACCAGGGCGGGCCCTGCTACCAAAGCTGAAATGACAATAGCTCTTTGGCAGAAATACCTCTCGAAGCACAATCAACAGGATTACTTGATGATGGAACGTGATGCCAAATGGCTGATGGTAGAGTTGTTCGGATTTCGGAAACTCTTTTAGCGACATAGGTCTTCCCTTTGGTAGGATGTTCGCGAATCCGGGCAAGGGTGACTGTTGAATCACACCATGAATGAATCAGAATATTTAACGAGAGCTCCTTCTGAACGTGATGCACGAGTCGAACAAGAATAATTGCTCCTCGAAGGTCTAAGCAGGGTAGCGATACTTGTTTTAAAGGAGCGACCTTTGTCTTTGAAATCAACAGAGTTACCGATTTAGTATCAGAATCTGAGGCCACAAGAAGGTAAACGATTTCGGCGAAGGCTCTCTCCGAAGCATCCAAAAAACCATGCAGCTCATATGAACCCAAAGATGACTCAAATTGTATTCAACGAGCGACTTCGATATGCGATATGTCATGAAGACCGTCCCGATACTTGAGCCAGCTTTCGCGAGTCTAGTTTGGAAGTGGACCTCCTCAAGAGATCTTCACAAGCCAGAGAGTTTGGATGAGGATCTTAGCTGTTATTATGACTGGACGCAACCATCCCAACGGATCAAACAACTGCAGCTATTTGGCTTGAAATAGTGCGTTTTGTGATAACATCTGAACAGGCTGGCAATTGGACGTCAAACGTTATAGCGTCTCGTTGAGGGTTCCAAGAGAGGCCCAACATATAAAACGATTGCTCAAGTTCCAAGGACAAAGGCTGAGATGAAGCTCAAAGTTCGTCTAGAATTCTATCTAGTAGATCAAAATCATTCAACATCCACTTCCAGAGTGGGAAGCCGCCAGCTGTGAAAATTAATAGTGGTTAGAAGAAACGTTTGAACCGAATCATTTCGCGACTTTCTCCGAAGGATCAGTTGAAGATCTTGATCCTTTCGATGTACCTGAATTTGTCGGTACATTTTTTCTACGTTAGCACAGAGAGCTATACGAAAACATCTCCACCGCAGCAGAATGTGGATGATATTTGGAAGAAGTATGGCTCCGGTGTGAAGGCATTCATTTAGCGAAATGCAGCTTCCTTCCTCTGAGATCCATTAAAAACAGTTCTCAACTTAGTTGTAGCACCTGATTCTCGCAACACTCCATGATGTGGGAGGTGGAAAGAGCGAGGAGAGTCACGACGGATCGAAGACTCAGTATCAAGCACCATGTTAGCAAGACTCTCGTGTTCCTTAAGAAAGTTCTCATAGGCTCTTGAGAAGGAAGCGTCACGCGCAAGGCGACATTCCATGCGCTATAGCATCCAAAAGGCTTGCCGCGAAGAATTGCCAAATGATTCGATGATCTGTTTTATCGGGAGACGAACAACATATCTTCCTTCAGGAGTGCGTAAATGAGTTGACACGAAGAAATCCTCACACTCCTGCTCCTCAGAGGTTAACTTGGCTTTGATGGAACCTCTTGTTCTTTCCGAAACCTTTGAAGGTCAAACGCTAAGGTGTTTTGAACAAAAACATGCATTCCATATGCTGAAGAAGACTCCTCAGCTAAGTTACGCGACGAATCTCCTGTAGTTTTTCCAGACAAGGTCCAACCAAAATATGTTTCCTGAGCGACAGGAGCGTTAAGGGGACCTATTCGAATATTTGGAAGAACAAGACGAGTATGAACGTCAGCTCCAATGATCACGTCAATTCCTCTTGAATTCCCGAAATCTTGATCTGCTAGGTTTAGACCGAGAAGATGAGACCAACCTTCATTGCCCTTTTCGAAACTTCCATTTCCATTTTCGAAACGACGCAGTATGGAGTAAGACGTGGAAGAACGAGCGCGTTCAATGGATACTCGAAATCGGATTCGAAATGTGGCGTAAGAATATACGAAACTGCCCGGTGAGTTGTAGTAGGACGACCGGCACTTATTGTTAGCAGACTAACTTCACAACCCGAACGCGCGAGCTTGAGTTGTTGTGCGAGAGACTCAGACCCGAGAGACACTGCAGAACCCTGATCGAGGAGTGCGCGCACAAACACTGACGCACCAGTTCTCGACTTGACCTTGATGATAGCCGTAGGTAATAGACCTTTCGTTCTAGGTCGAGACACATGATGGATGCTGAGATGATGAATGTTAGAGAATCCGCGTTCTTCTGCCTGAGACGAAGATGACTCCCGAATGACATTCGATGTCGTCACATCACGATGAAGCATGGCGTAATGTTTTTGATCCAAAGTCGACACGTTCTTTGTAAGGACATTCGCTTGTTGAATGTTGGCGCAGACAATTTAGGCATGAATTCTTCTTAGCTGCCAATTCCTTTCGCTGAATTACATTTATTGCTCGAAACTGAGCACAGCACATCAAAAAATGCTCTTGACCACAGCCAAAACATCTTCGAAATTGCTTAGAATTCTCATTCGGATCTGTAGAAAGGTGAGATGATGATGTGAGGTTCTTGTTTGACCCCTGGTTCGCTCTGCCTAACCTAGATCTTTGCGATTTCTCATTCGACTTTGAGTTTAAAGAATCCTTCGAATTGGCTGGGTTCCCTTCGAGAATCTCCTATGTACGAACCTTGCTTTGCAGAAAAGAATGCAAGGAATAATAAGAAGTAGATTCTGTTGTATCACCTAAAGATGTCTCCCGGTCGCGGCGAGTTCGAGAGTCCAATAAGTCCAATAAGTCCAATGTTTCCACGGGAGGAAGAGCATCAATCGCATCGTGAAATTTCCCCTTTAGCAACTTGATACCATTCCTTTGTTTGAGAGAAAATATCCTCTTTGAAGTATGCAACTTCTTTTTGCAAAGATGCTCTAAATAAATCTATGTGCTGTTGCTGAAATTTTAAGTAATTCGAGTCGAGAGTTTCTTGTCGCACTCGAAGCACACCACGCGTGCGTCCTGTAGGAACCGACCGAAACGCATTCTTAATTCGGCTAGCAAGATTTACTTGCTCAAGAAGGCAGGGTTCAGCTTCAGTTTTAGACATTTCGAATGGCCGAAATTTGAACGAACACAGCAAGCAATGTTGAAGATGATTGAATCGTCGTCCTGAAAATTTACGCAATTCGACAAGTTGTATTGTTCACTCGAGACTGATATGCGAACTACTGAAAATCAAAATAAATACGAGAAAAATAGTCGATTTGTAGTCATAATTGGAAACGGAATATTAGTTCTGTGTGTAAGTCACGACCGTTCTTGCAAAATATGTAGAAGTAAAAGTCACGTTATCAAAGTTCATTGTAGAGAGATACCGCTGCCACGAATTGTCCCGCGTGATTGACAGGTATAAACACTGACCGGCTGCCAGGAATATGAACTTGTGTCGAGGATATTACGCACACTGAGTGGAAGCTTTACACAATTGCTGAGAACAAACTGCCGAAACCATGAAAAAGAAGGAATCGTGATGTACTTTCCTTTAGGTTTCCTTGCTGCATTTAAGATTCTGGATGAAGCTTCGTTGTTCCTGTGTGGTTGATCTTCATTATGCATTCCACATTAATCGTTTCATGACACTCAAAATAATCCTGGGAGGTTTCACTCAGTATAAAACTGTTTTATCGTCACAGGTGTCACAAAAAACTGTCACGAATAACACTTACGAACTAGACAGAAGGTACTGATTCACCCATCCGTTTTCAAAGGACCAAAAAATGTTCGCGAGTGAGAGAATTAATGCTGATGAACCGCTACCCATGAACCGGAACGCACACTGAAGGAAAGGTGACTTAGAAAAAAACGCACACCTAATTTAAATCATAAAAATAATGCTCTTACAATTGAGCTAGACTGTATTTAAATAAATAGATAAACATTCCTACAAAAACACATGAACTTCTCTACAGAAACGACGAGACAAGTTTCTTATTAAAGGTTCGGACGACGACTGACTCTCTTGATGAAAGGACGAAAGGCTGTTACTCATTCAACCATTTGATGAGAAAGAGCGATATAATGATAAAGTCAAGAAAATATTGACAATACATCGAAATTAGAATTAAACTAAATTGTAAATATGAAGTGAATATTCAGTGTGAAAACTCTCAATATACATAGAAATAAAATGTAACAAAATAGTTTATAAAATAGTTCAGTCATTTCTGAACACGTGACTTAACTTAAAAATAATATAGTAAATATTTTGCCCAGAGTGATAAGTAGGCTAATCGCTTTATAATTATTACAGTCTGTTTGACCACCCTTACTCTTTTAGATTGGGACAATGATTGCTACTCTCCCATCACCCGGAACTTCGCTGTTCATAGCACACAGATTCATAAATTCACACAGCCACAAAAATGAATATCCGTCACCAAACTTGAGTATTTTAGAAGAAATACCATTCACGCTGGCAGCGCTACCATTATTTAGTTTTTTAATTACAGAAATATTGTCGGTACCGATTCTGCTTTCGCCACCTATTTCGGAATTTTCTAACGTATGTGTGGCTGTGTCACTTATGTTGTGCTCCCTGGATTCATCTTCATACAGCTTTTTGAAAAAATCCCGCACAGTCATTCACTTTTTCCGAACCTCATACTCCCGAAGATTCCATTCCGCAACATTATCCATGCACCCTCTACATTTTTGATGACTGACTCTGTCTTCCAATCTTCTTTGTGATACCCTTGATATTTATCCAGCTTCTCAAGATATTCTATTTCCACTTCTGGTTTCTGCAAATTCTCTATTCCGACTCGTGTCTGTTTCGATTTTTTAATAAATTTTCTTCTCTATCCCTTACCTAGGATCATTTTTGAAACTATATGATAGTGATCCAATCCGGATTCAGAAGCTCTCATAGCCCTTGTATCTTTTACAAGCCCTCTCAGTTTTTCGTCCGCTACAAAAAAATCGATCATTCTTTGGCTTTCGCTTCTGCACCATGTATACGTGTGTATCATTTTGTGCCTGAACCAAATGTTTGTAATAAACAAACTCTTTTCTAAGAACAAAGTGATCAATTTATCCCCAATTTCCATTCGGTCTTGGGTCTCCAAAATAACCATGTACTCTGTCAGTACCTTCACGTTGCAAACCAACCCAACCGTTCAAGTCCCCGAGTAATATTTTTTGAAGTCTGACTTTCTGACTTTTTGTTGTTCGGCAGAAACCTATTTTTGGACCTTCTCCAAGATTAAAAAAAATCGAGAAGTCGGGTTCGAACCTCGAGGAACCTCACGCTGAGCAAAATTTATTTACGCATACATTGGTTCCAAACTCCATTTGACTACTCGTTGCCGAAAGCTGACCAGTATTACTGAGTGCTAGAAATTATGAGTAATTTTACGTTAACCTGAAAGTGGAAGCATTTTTATTTATTGGAATCCTGCGCAGCCTCTGTCGACGTTCACAGTCTCCGTCATCTTTAGCAATTGTATTGACATATTTCCTAATACATTATCGCTCGAAAATATGTAATTTTCGGAAAAGATCTTTCACGATTCCATTCAAACATGTTTCACATAATTTTTAGAGTTCGTTTATTGATCACTTCCACCAAAGGTCACCGAATGACCACAACTGGCTGACTTAGATGGCCCTAACTTCGTGCACAATTCACGGGATTCCGGGAAACGAAAAAAATGTCATAAGAACTTTAAAGCAACAACGTACTTGTCATCCTAGCCAACCTTTGTCAAAATTGGTGAGTTTCTACTTCCATCATAAAATCAAAAATTAGCCTGACAAAGGATGGATTTACGTTTTAATTCAGAAATTAAAAAAACAAGAATGACAGCCTGATAATGAGAATTATAGTGTGTAACGCTGTTTGACAAGGAAAAACAGGAATTAATTTCTTATAACAGATGAAAAATTCCTAAAGTAATGCGAGACATTTAATAATATTTTAGTCCTTTCAATCAGCAAGCTCATATTTGGTTTCGGGTTATTGCAGGCTCATGTATTTGGTTATTGGCTTCTGCTGTGAAGAGAGGTTTGCCTATCAACGCACTTCAGTCTTGTACAGAACTAAGGCCAAAGAGTCGCTGAAAATCCTTTCCAAAATTCGCTGTGCCGCGATGATCGCAACCTATTCTCATAAGAGAAATCACTTTTCAAAATTATAGTCTGCGTTAACTTGTTACCATGTATCAAGCGTTCCATCGTATCGGCTCGATGGATTCGGAACTCGAATGATCATTTAAAGATTTGAAATCTGTTGGAATTTTTTATCTTATTTCTAAAATCTCTTTCTGTTTACATAGTGCTTAGTAGTGGATTTCTAATCTTGTAATATGTTTTTATTGCAATATTTTTCAATTTCCATATATCTTTTTCTAATTTATTTGCGGCTGTACCTCTAAGTTTCATTTATTCATTTTTAAAATACAGATAAACTCTCGATTATTCTGTACCCTGTTTGATTTTCAGGCTGACCTAGGATCATATCAATCCAGGGATAAGATGTTCACCAGCAATTTCGCAAGAAGCATATCGTCCGGAAGCAATTTAGGTAACTACAAAAGCAATTTTTTCCGAACATAGCCCTTTGAAATGCATTCAAAATGCGGTACGCTCCAGATAAAAGATCAAGATTTCTTGTTTCTAACACTAACTTGGCACAGTGAGGCTATAATTTGATTGATGTGGACTTGATTTGAGAACATTATTATGTTCAATTGAATGTTATTTTTAATGATTGATTCGTAGACGCAAGATTCAGCAAACAATATAATTGAGACGACCTGAACTAAAATGGGTTTAAACGGCAATGTGGAGTGCAAATACACGTCAAACATAACGTACAAATATATGTCGAAATACACTTGTACATATTTCCTTGTTGAATTATTTCTGATGAATGGTTACTTCCAGGTTCTTCTAAAATAGACGGTCTCTGATAAACTTAAGAATTTACTGTCGACTGTGACTTGCATTCATACTTATTTTGCTTGAAAACTCTACTAACAGTAACAAGATTTTTCAGCGAATCATCTCTACACTGCAAAAAAGAGTCTCTTACTCCATGCAAAGATGTACGCAAAAAAAGAATTTGAAGACTCATTGGAGATATTATAGGAGTAAGCGTTATTATATGATCCCATCAGTCTCGCGCACTCAGCAATATAAGGATTAAATTGTGCTCTGGTGTTCAGAGCCACCGAATTCTACGATAACAAAAATGACATAGGCATAATCTGAAGACATAAATATTGCTTTAGTTTGCCGTGAGTAGATTGGTTCGTGGGGCTCTCCAGTTGTGAAGTATTTGCTAAATCGAAATTGTTACCATATGAATAACAGGTTATATGTTATTTGAATATCCCGTAGGATGGTAACGGGATGCCTTGTCCTCCGCAATTTCGGGGCTCTTCGCAGGGTTCGGACCCTTTTCACATTCGTCCCAGATAATGTTTTGTGCAGAACCGTCTTGAATTTAATTAGGTTGTAAGAATTTTTTCAAAATTTCCTTTTTCATTCGGATTCGCATGTACGCGGACCTTTTTTCAAATTCCTATGCAATCCTGTTAAGATTCCGAAATTTATCTTATAAATTGAGTTAGAAACGTTGTATCTCTACCTGCTCAGGTTCTCACAATAGCGTGCGTGCATAGAGAAAAGTATTCTCTCGAGCTTAGTGAGTAGTACTTGTTCTAATTTTGCGGTAGCAGTAGATGTTGAGAACAAGAGGGGAAATTACTTCGATTCCAACACGTTCATTGCATAAGACACAAAATGCCGTACATTTGATATCGGCCAGAATAACTGTGGTAAACAAAGCGGTTTAACACTAGCGGGTTGTTGCCAGCAGTGGTTTCAATGCGGGGATCAGAAATTGAATGACTCTCGCTCGTTCAGTGTGATCGATGCCGAGTCAAACGAAGCCGGAAACGCACGAAATCAGACATCGGGTCTAAGTCAAAAATCAGGAGCTTATGGACAAAAACGGCACAATGGTTCGAATCCTAAACATTCCAGACACCTTGCGAGGTTACACAAAGATCGGAATAATACAATGTAGATACTAACTAAAACTACTATTCGGTAGGAATAGGTGGAAGAACAAGTTGCGAAATAGGGTAGACAAACTCAGAACACTTAGTTTTGACATGAACAACTATGACTGCCCCATCTCGACCTAGGATACACTGACTAACACGATCCAACTCCTACATAGCAGCGTTAAGATTGGCATTCCTTAAAAGTACAAGGTAGCCAACTTTGAGATCAGAACGACGTTGAAACTACTCGGTTCGCTGTTGCAAGGGCTGATGATAATTTCTCGACTGCAAATGCTAAAAGTGTTCCAAAAATCCGTTGGTGAAATTACTATCGGGTCAAAATGTTTTCACGGACATCCAAAACAGAAACTGTGGGTACAATTTTCAAAGCTGATTCAGTTGAGAGTTATCCAGGAGTGAGCGCCTCGCAATTTTCCGGATCATCATTTGCAGGCACGAGCAAGCGGGAGTTTAGACAACTATCAATTCGACACAATAGCATTTTAAACTCCTCGATAGTAGGAGTAGCATGTGACAAGAGTTTTCGTAGACAAAGTTTTAAGCTCTTCACTCCCGCCTCCCGCAGCCCACCTAAGTGTGGAGCGATTGGTCAGCCCCGCAAAAATTCGGACCATTGTCGCTATATGCATCAGTGGGAATTCCGTGGCGCATAGTAAACCGTCGGAAGATGTCAATAAAAGATGCGGTTGTATAATCGTGGACCAACTCTAAAAGATTCGCTTTTACAGCGAAAGAAACGAGAACAGAGAACCAAGCCTTGTGTGACTTCATTCCACGTCCTAAACTAGAACAAACAAGATATGGTCTTGCATAATCAATCCCATTGTAAGAAAAAGGACGCGAGGTCGTGACTCTAGGAGTTGAAAAATCACCCATGCGTTGAGTTTCGTTTTAGCTTTATCGCGTGTGCAGACAATACAACGATCCACAGTTGTTCGAATCTCACTTCAAGCGCCGATAATCCAATATTTTTTACGAGCCATATGAAGAACCCGCTGAATTCTGGCGTGTAACAAATAAGGATGAATTTATTCTAGTATAAGACTAGATATCATATGTTTAGGCAGAACAAGGTATACAAAATCTTGGTATGTCAACAATTTTGATTGGCGTACCCAGCCACCTGGGCGTACCATGCCAGCATGTTCAAGGAACGCATAAAGTATTTTCAATGGAGACTTAGTCGTGAGTTTTTCACCTGTCATCGACGATCTATCTCGCGATTAAAAATTTGCGCCTGAACATAGCGTACCCAAAATAAAGAGGAGTCATGTATTTTACCAGCAGACAAAAATCTAGGGAAGACGACTCCATCCTTAAAGATCTTGACCGCAGATACTCAACTGGTTGTTTCTGGAGCCAAATAAGAACGATCAATGAATCCGTCCAACAGGAAATAGGAACATCAATGATTTGCAAAGAACTGATAGCAAATGAAATCAGATTTGTCAAAAGAGTAGCTGCACCTAATTCAAGGTTAAGGATGCTTACAGTTATATTCGGTGCAGACTTGGTTTTAGCTATAAGAAGTTTAAAAAAGATTTCAGCCGGATTTTGAAATGATGCACAAGTGTACAGCAGCAGCATGAGCTAGCTTGGATCCACAAGATCTAGCTCGTGGAAATTACTAGGAAAATCTGTACCTTAAATTGTTTAGGAACATAAGCCATCTGTTCCGGAAGCACAAATGCTTGAGTTGTAAGCGTTGTTACACATAACTCAGGGCTCTTTATCATAACTGTAACGGAATGAAAAACCCGATCACAAACTTTGACTCCGACACCAGAAACAGTTACAGTAAACTTTTTACGCAGGATTCGTAACCATTGCACGATAGATCATTGCGTGAACATAAACACGATGACCATTCGATGCTTCTATTAATACTTGAGTTGTCGCTAACAAAGCAGCTGGTCGGTTTTTGCTTGTTGCGTGAAGATGAGAGGATATCGGATTCCCTTGCTTCGAATTGGGTTATAAATCTAACTTACTTGGAGCGGTAGGACTTTGCACCAATCTTGATCCATTAGATTTATCTTTTATCTTCCACCTGAAAACTAGATGGAAATACAGGTCTAATATGAGAGCTCCAGCTCGATTGACATTTATTTGGAAATTTTAATAAAGGAATCTCAGGAGCTAGATATAGATATCGATTCTTGAATAATTTTATATCCTGGATATTCTTGTTTTGATATCCGTTCTGATATCATATTAGCCATTTCCATTTTTCCCCTCTGCATTTTATTCGTTTTCTAAAGTGTCTTCATCCCCATTACTGTGGCGACGCTTTTGTTTGCTTTTTACACTGATTTTTGGTCATGTTGTTTGTAGAATTATCGCGGGAATTTTGGATTCAGCTAGCTTAGTTTCCAACCCTCTTTTTAGTCTTATAATTCCTCAGAAGTTTTATTATCATTTCGCTTTATTTAAACTTTTGCATTCAATTCGAAAAATTCAACAAGCTCTACCAAACTTTCATCCGCGACTCTTCTTAAGGTAAAACCAATGAAATTTCCCTAATTCCTTTCAAGTATAATATTGTGCTGATATTAGTGTGTCCTAGATCCCTTTTCAATAAAGAAGGTTTATTCTCTGTCTGATTAATCTAAAATCTGTCATATTCACACGCGTTTTTGGATTCCTCAGAAACATTGTTTAATATTATCAAGGAGAATTTTTTTATTCAGCACCAGTCCTTGGCAAATTATAGTTATACACATTTATGTAGTTCATAATTTTGCGATTGTTCATTCTATAATCTCATTCAAATCAGTATCATTCTTCTGGAAAATGCACAGGAGATATCAAATAGTAAATCATGAAGCACTTCTGAAGTCTGGTGGTAGCTTCTCACCACTTATATTTCTGTCCAAGCCCCTTCCTTGACATCTTCATCGCAAAATGGAAGTGACGATTCCTAACCAAATGATGTGCTTATATTGAAGGAAGTGGTAACTTGTACCCAAAACGCAACACGGAAGGTTGTGAATTTAAATTAAATTTTGTAGGTACTTAAGATTTTAGTCTGTATGTAAAGTAATGAAACTTTGTTTTATTTTTACCTTCGAACTTCGTCTAACATGAGTTCGATTAAGTTCAAACATTTCTTCTGCAGAATTGAATACGATTGAGGGTTACATTTGTTACATTGGAATATATGTTCGTTTGAATAATTTCCACAAGAAAAGGCAGAACTAGTCGCGAAGAGACTCTGGGAGACTTAAACTAGAGGTACTTTATTGTTGACGAAAGAAAATTCTAGAGCGATCCGTGCACGGAAAAAATTTTGTGATTATAGCGAAAATGAAAAAGATAAACAAAAAGCAGAACTTAGCATAGAGACTTCTTAATAAATGTCTTTAATTTCATAATAAGTTAGTAAGTCTATAAATATGGAAGCAAACTTGGTGTGAACATCTATTCGCAAACATGTGGAACTTTTAAATTCATTTTAATTCCTGCAAATCGTGGATTCAGATTAAAAAATTGTGTAAGGACTTCAGAAGCAATGAATGGAAAATTTATAGGTGATTTTTGAAAAAGAGATTCTAATTCTAATAGAAAAATGGGAAAAAACTGAGTTACGTGGGAGAATGTGGAATCGGCATTTTAATATTAGAGCAAGAACCTGATCGATTATAACTTTGACATATGAACATTCATCGCTTGCGGAGGTTTCAGGAAATAATGAGAAGATTGGATGGTCTCCATTTATGATACGATCAACGTAAGCATCCTCTCTTCCACTGATACTGATGAATAGCTAGATGAGTAAGAGAAGTTCTAGTTGAAGTTGAGGAATACCACTTTGAAAATTTAACTTATCATTGAAAAAATAATCACCCTAATGGTAAGCATCAAGGCCATGAGGTACTTGCGAAAGTTAAAATATTTACACGAAGTGAGATACAGCGTTTCTTATTCAGTAAATTGAAGAGAGGCACTGTAGAACGTTTGAATTCTCATGAATTTTCAGAATGAAAACTATTTTTCCTTGAATTTCAGGACATTTTTTCCGTGAACCCAAAAACCTAGCAGTGTACAAACGTTTTTCAGCGCCTTCCACTCAATATTTGTGGAGGAAACGTCAATCTCCTAATCTGTGTCACGTAGTCTTCGGGCCCACTCCATCTGGTTGCGGTTCCGATTCCCGTCTTAAGCATACCGTATCTGCATTTTACGTTGAAGAGTTCTCGGTGATAAGTTCATAGCGTTTTTTAAACATTCTGAATACCTATGGCACATTTTATCCAAGTGTCCTACTCACGCAAGAAAGACGTATCTCTACATTCCCAATTCCGACATCACAGTGATGCTAAACAAAAAAAGGAGAGGTAGTAAGACCTTGTAAAGAAGCTGAAGCTACTTAACCCATCATATCCAAATAAAATTGTCGTCCTTGTGATCAGTGCTCTCAGAGGTGCGACCGTCCTACAGATTTGTAACTTTCACAACAAAACCGCATGCCAAAAACATGTCGCAGCACTATTTAGATAGATGCAAATAGCTATCATTATTATGGTATGTAAGAGGTGTCCATAAATGTAGTTTACAACTGTTGTACTGTGAGGCCAGTATAATTTTCCTAGATGACTGTAGCTGCCAGGACGAAAGTTACACAAAGAACCTGCCTGTAGCCTATGAGTAATATTTTGCAGTTGAGACACAAATAAAGTTTACCTGTTTCACCAAAAAAATTTTTTTCTAAATCAATCGGGGTAGCTACCTCTAAACACTCTTCTTCTTGTGTCTATGATAATATATACTTTCCTTACATAAAAAAATTGTAAAATTTGTTCTAAAACGATGGAAGTAAAATGGAGTCCATCCAACATGAATAAGAAATTACACGGTGATAAAACACCCTCTAATTATGTATAAAATGGCCAAGTAAGTCTAAAATAGAGCGAAAAATCCGAAAAAATACGTGTTGCGTACAAAAAAGAGTATAAAGGTATTTGGGTACTTTTAAGAGGAAAACAGCATTGAAGAGGGTAACTACCCCTAAATTGTTTCGCATTATTAACCTTTGTAATTAAATCTTGTACGCATTATTTTAAAAGTTTATTCTTAAAGTTTGAATCCTTTGAATGCTATAAATTTACTGCTTTATAAATTCCAAACATTAAATATAAGAGAAACTCCAATAAACATAAAGGAAAATGAATTGAAATAACATTTCGAAGCAATTTTGTTGGATGCCATGAAAGAATTGAACCTCAGGTAACATTACATTATTTACTTCTATTAAAAATTGTATGAAAGCAATGATGATTGCTTTTATCATTTGCAGTTCACTTCAAGATTTGGTTGGAGGACATTTATTTTCCAAATGTAGGACTAAATAGCGTTTTACTCTCTGATTCATGAGGGGTCATTGCCCAACTGTAGTGGAAGAAGCAGCACCCTCCAATAAAATTGTAAATTTTAAAATTATTCCAACAGGAACAACAGGAAAAATTCAAGCTTTAGATGTATTTGGGTTTAGAGTTTGGAAAAATTATGTGCGTCACTTTTCCGATTCTGTTATTTCGATGAATTACGATATAAATTAACATATCAGAAACAATATTATTAAGCTTCAGTCTTTGGTGCATAATCAATTAGGCTCCGCGAGATATGCTAATCTTTTTAAATATTCATGGTACAAAAGCGGATATATTGCAGAAAAACCAGGTAAATTTAAAAATTCGGTGGATTTTAGCCTCGGTGATTCCTGTAAAACTCGTTGTGATATATCAGGTTGTACTAATATTACTGTAATTCGATGTGCATGGTGTAAAAAACCATTATGTTTCAAACATTTTTTTGACGAGTATCACTATTGTTCAAAACTTAAAGAATAGATCTTTGTGTAGGGGCAGTTACCCTATTCAATGCTGTTTTTCGCTTGGAAATACCTAAATACCTTCATCCTCTTTTTTGCATGGAACACGTATTTTTTTCGGATTTCTTTGTTCAATTTTAGACTTATTTTGCTATCTTATGCATAATTAGGGGATTAGTTAACCCCCGTGTTATTTTGTTATTCATGTTGGATGGACACCATTTGACTTCTGTCGTTATGAAACAAATTACACAATTTTTTTATGTATGGAAAGTATATATTATCATAGACACATGATGAAAAGTGTTTAGGGGTAGCTACCCTGCATTCATTTAAAAGAAAAATCTTTTCGAAACAGGTAAACTTTACTTTTGTCTCAACTGCAAAATATATATTTAAAAAAATTTTTCTATTGAATTAAAAAATTTCCAGCACAACTTTATGAATTTGCAGGGGTGGTTTACCCCCTCAATACATATATTTTTTTTTTGAGAAAATTACGTTATTCATCTTCCATCGCAAGAAAACTTTTCCAGTAGGTTTGTTCGAAATCAATTTAGTTTTTATACACAATACTATACGATCGACACTTGCGACCCCTATTTTCGAGGGGCTGTTTCAC
>WSXT02216766.1:0-17240 GCA_011762715.2 Neuroterus valhalla | reverse complement strand
TTCTGAGATAAGAAGATTATTGCGGATGTCCTTGACCTTTGTGATGAGATCCTTTACTAAAACTCTTTCTATATAGGAATACATTTCTGCGAACTTTGTCCTCAAATCGTAGCCCTTTTCGCGCTTGGTCTCAAATTTCGCGCCTCATTAATAGAGACGCATCAATTCTTCCATCATTTCGGTTGTCCATATGATGCTCTCCCACGGTATTCCTGGTGTGGTGGTTGGCTGCAAATAGCTTGAGCTAGCCAAAGCTTCCTCAACAGGGGTACAGCCGATGTTTCACTGTTTCCCGCGTTCCGCAGATGTTCTTGCTGGCCAGATTGTTGATTGGCGAGATCTGACTGACCATCACGCAGCTCGCCATGACCACCGTCCCGCATGCTGTGGCCCCCAGCGGTGGCTCTAGGGGCGCCCCGACGATCTTCGGTATGCGACCAGCGTTTCAATATATTCATGAAACTCTCCATTGTGATTGGGTTTTTTGGTGTTCCTCTTAGTCTCCTCCCTCCTCGTTTTTTGGCTGTTTGGCATGGGTACCCCTATTAGTAGCAATGCTACGGCCAACGTAGCCATCAAAGTCATTGGAGAAAAGCTCAAGCCTTACCTTGACGACAACGCGAGAACACCACGGTATTATTATTATTATTATTATAAATAATATAATTAGTATACCATTAGGCCAAATCCCCTTCGGGGTAAGCGTAGCTCGTTTTGTTCCAGCAGTGAAGCAGAAACTTCTTGTCATATCAAAAAGTAAATTTGGTGATGTTTGTGGATCTTTTCTGATTGCACAATTTTTCTTTTAATACCCTTTTTCGTCTCTCCCATAGTTTGACTAAAAAATCAGAATTTCCTATTAATAATTCTTATTCGTGCGGCCGAGATTAGAATTCTCGATTTTCTGAGAAAATTCAAAAACTTTTCAGAACATTCTCGTAGGGCTCCAAAATAGAAAAATTATCATTTTCATGGAGTTTTTCATTTTGTGCATATAATTAATCGTTATAAAATCAACCCCTTCATTACACCTCGCTGAAATATATACAGATCACATAATCGTAGAATTTGGAAATCCGCAAAACAAATATTATCTGGTAAATGAAATTATTACATTTGTATGACTCAATAAAATGTACATTATGTTCTTATGAAATTCGACGGGAACATAGCCTTTTTTTATGAGTATGCAAACTCTGCGTTATTCCACTCTTGTTTCGAAATCGGGACTTGCAAAAAACCAAGTTTATTGTGAAGTCTTAAAATTGGATATGATGAATATAAATTTAAAAAATGTGAAATTGAAACTTGCTGAGTAATCTTCTTGGATGAAAATGATTTCTCTGTTAAAAATTCTTACCTTATGGCTGAATATCTGAATATTTGCTGAAAATTTGTCTCTTCGGCTGAAGAATGATTTCAGTTATAAATACTGCTTCTATTACTTTTGCTTTTCATCTATTCTTTAGTTGCTTTCGAGATTCGGATACTAAACTTCACCTGCTTGACTGATTTATGGAATATAGATATCTCAGGAAAAAAAAACCTTTGGGCTTATGTATATGATCTTCAAGATAACAATGATGAATCTAGATTATTACTTCACATGACTAAAATATTGAGATTGTCGAAGAAGTTTAGTGTTCTCAGAGAAAATGTTCCATTCGATACTTAAGATAGTAGTATAGTAAGACATCAGTTTCTCCTTTAGTAGTGAGAAAAAATGCGGATCTTTTATAATTTGTTCTTCACGCTTGCAAGCATTCTCAATTATTTTGGTAAATATGATAATATTCCCAGACTTTTCAGAGTAGGAAGATACTGAAATTATAGTACAAGTATTTTTGAATTTTTGGAACGACTATATTGTTATGCACGAAATTTCGTTCTAAATTCCAGAATTTCTCGAATCATGTAAGGAAAAATGGTCAATGCTGGACACACTCTTGTCCTGGGTCCATATATTTTGTTGAATAAATAATTTTTGCACTTTAATATCGCAAAATGAAAGGTGAAACGATTAAAAATCCCCTGAGCTGAAACTAAATTCATTCAACTCAAAAAATAAAAATAGTGGGCAATCCAAAAAGGAAAGGTAGTCATGGTTGACTCATGTAGTCAAGGTTGGACCATCCCGAATATAAAAAAAAACTTTTATGATTCAGGGCGCTGTAGCCCTTCATTATGCGAATAATTTTTGATAATTTACCATAGAAATAGAGTAAAAAAATACCATCAGCGATAATTTTCTTTTCTCTTTCCCGCCTATATCTAGCATCCCTGTTGTAAATAAGAAATTGATCAACTCCTGAATCAGAATTCGTTTTTTCGGTTGGATTCGCGCTAACTTTGAAGTTTGACGATGTTATTCTTATAATTCTATTACACTTTATTCGTTTGAAAAAGCAATATTAAACATGGGTAGTCTAACCTTCACGACATGCATTATTTCACACTGAGACACACTGCAGAAAAGTATTCTATAAAACGGAGGAACCCGTATGAAACGTTTTTCATTAAGAAGTTCATAAAAAAGAAAAATCCTCACCTTGAGGGTTTCATTCATTGGATACAACTTATTCGGTTTTTTTGGAGAACAATAAAAACTTTTGGTACTCTCAGAACGTCACGGCAGCACTACACTTTTGACAAATGAGCTTGAGATAGAAAGACCCATACAAAAGTTTGGTACCACCCTCAGTAGCATTGATACGCTAGCTTATAGGTGTCGCTAGATAAATACGAAAAAAATCCCGATGGTCCAACCTTGACTAGAGTACAACTTTCACAAGCTTCCACTACCTCAACTGAAACTTGTGTCATGACCTAGGAATATTGCGACAATAATATAAAGGTGAAATTACCCTATCTTTCGGATCTTATGCTATTTTTGTGATTTTACTGGTGTCAAGAAGAATTTTTGGAACTTCACGAGCTTTGGAAGTACGGCTTAAACAGGCCATGAAGTGCTCTACGTAACCGAAGAATTACATTTTTAGGAGGAAAACACTATCCTCGAAAATAATGCTGATAAATATGGATTTTCGACGAAAAAATCAATTTTATATCCGAATGGTCTTCCAACGAATCTGTTGATTTTTTAAAAGAATAGTGAAACCTCCTATCGAGTAATACCGTTTTTCAGCGAAAAATAAATCATCGAACTGAAATGAATTAGGTTTGGACAAAAAATCTGCTAGCTTCGCAGCCACATACGGTACGTGTGACTACGCGTTGTTTCCGGGGGTAACCTGGGTGCCTAAAAAGCGATGATGCGGGATTTTTGGAGGATAAGGTTCTCGTTTTGGTTGACCCGGATATTGGGAGTTCATCGGGGGCCTAGACTTTGTTGAGACCTGGGTACCAGGATTATCCATCGGAGGCTTCGAGTTTCCATTGATGCTTGGCGCAAAAGATAAGTTAGGCATTGATGTGGCGATGAGTCGAGGATCCTGAGCGTTTTTGAGACTGTTCTCTCAGAGAACGTTTGACTCTCTTGAGGTTTAAACAGGTCCACTTCCTTGCTAGACAACGCGGTTATTTTTAGGGTGCAAATCGTATTTTTGCAAAAAATGATGAAACGTTGATCGTTACCGGCGTGGATGTATGTCTTTGTTTGGTTATAAACCACCATTTGTTCTTTGAACTAAGCGTCGCCAAAAATGAGAGGAATAATCAATTTTGTTCAAAATCAGACGATTTTCGCGCATTTCCGTCGGTAAGTGGGAGCGTAAACTGCAAGATTGTGGGGAGAATTTATCGTGAGCCGCCGGACGTAATACGCTGAAATTGAAAAGCCGCGCATGTCAAATGATGAGATTCCCTGTCCATTTTCACTAATATAGGGAGTCGATGTTTTTGGTACGGTAAGTAAGAAATATGTTCGCCGTACGAAAATGAGCAAAACCAGCGACCTTGAATAAAAAATCGTGTGTTACACGACGGAATAGTATATTGCGCAACAAGAGGCGAAAGGCAACGATTTTACGAGTGAAATCGTTGCTTCGCCCCGAGTTGCGCATACTATTTTTCATCATACCGATAATCGAAAATTCGATTAGAGATGCCTGTGAAGCGAGTCGAGAATCGACTTCTCTACCAGAGGGAAGAAAATGGCAGATCAATGTACACAGAACACCGCCATTTGCATTGATCTGTCACTTCCAACCCTAGGGTCGAAAACTCGATTTTCGACCCGCTCCACAGGCATCGAAAGTCAAATTTTTGATTGAGGTATGATGAAAAATGTTTTACGAACTCGTCCGATGCTTTTCGTACTCAGCCTCGTCGCGTGAAACATATGTTTTCCGTCTGATGACACAATATACTATTGACACGGACGGAGAAGTTTGTTTCCATGGTGTGTCCTCTAAAGTGAATTACAATATTATTGTCCCCAGGGTGTTAGGAAACGTTACAGTTTTTGCTACGTCTACGTTCCACGACAGGGCTTCAGTCGACTGAGTTGGTCCCTATGCTTACAGTATTCCAGAATAGGCTTACTTGATATTAGGGGACTTCCTTTTTGCGATTTTCAAGGCTGTCACGGTTTGAATGACTTCTGTGACAGCACCAGCAATTTTGATAGTCAGTGTGCGAGGGCAGTATCAGGAGCATCTACGTGTCGTTCCGTTCCTTTAGGAAATCAAGGTGCTTCGTTTTCGTCAAATTCTGCTCCTCCGCTGTCGTCATAAGGATGTTGAGATCAGCTAGCTGGCTAAGAAGCCAGCAAACGAATAGCGGGACGCAGCAATTCTTTAAGAATAGCAACCTTGGATTGTTTAGGAGTATGTGGTGAAAGACGCTGGAACAGAAGGTAATTTACGGAGGTGAAGATAAACGGGCTCCCCTCTCTCTTGTTTTTGAAAATACAGTAAGGAGATCTTCATATTCATGACGATGAGATACCGGGGGTGGCCAAAAAGGTGCAGGGATGGTATTCAGGATAGCCTGATTTTGCCATTTACCAATTGGTAGAGGGAGCTTAGAAAGCATACCGAAAATTTGGAGTGGAGACGTTGTTTAGTGGACAATGATTTGTCACAGGCTCCTTTCGAAGGAAGCGTTCTTTTGTGGAAAGGGCTTTACCGCCGGACAAAAATTGAAGGAAAGAATTAATTTTAAGGGATTCTATCTTTAAACAGTTGAGGAGAAGATTGAAGTTGGATGGGGAAAGTGGATAAGTAAGTGTGTAAGTGTTCGAAATCTGAGTCGAAGTAAAGGGAGTAGAAGAAAGAAAGGATGTGAGAGTAAAAGTCTTGAGGAAAGAATGGTTTTGGAGTAAGGTTTGACTCATTTCATTGCATGTGTTAAAAAGAGCATCTCGTTGCGAAGCAGAGAGTGAAAGAGTAAGTTTGTAACGCGTGATACCAACAGAAGGCGGGCTGGAAGTGTTACCGACCGTAATAAGTCGTTTACACGCGAAGAGGAGGGTGATTTGGAAGCAGAGGCGTGGAGTATTCCTCCACGTTCTCTTAGCCAGGAAACAAGGATCTCGAGCAAGTTCCTTGAAGACTAGTAAAAGAAGATAAAAACAATAAGCGTGAGGAAATGGTTTGTGGAGGGGAATAAGTGGCAGAGAAAAAAAATATGGAGGCGTAGAATGAAGAGATAGAGAGAGTAAGCTCAAAGGAGAATCCAAAAATTGAAAAGGAAAATACCAGAAAGAGATGCTTCTATGATTCAGAGCATAAAAGCAAGGTTTAGAGGATTTGGGAAGGATGGTGTAGGGATCTGGAGGAAATGTAATTACAAGGAGGAGAGCTGAAGGAGGAAGTTAGGAAAGTTAGAGAGAAATAAGATAAGTGAGACAGGGTATGGAAAAAAGGAAAAAAGTGAAGAAAACTAGAAGATATAGAGGATTGGCAGAATGAAAAGGAGGTTAATAGAATGAAGGAAATAAATGATATAGAAGATAGGTTGAGTAGATTGGAGGCAAGGGATGCAGAAACAAACGCCGAGATAGGGATCAGCAAACAAAGAAGAAGGTGAGGTAAAAGTGAAAGCGGATAATCAAAGGGCGCGTGAGAGATTATTGCAGGTAGGAATAACAATAGAAGGGAAGCAGTGGAGAAAGAGGGGAAAGAACGTTGTGATCAAGGACTTGAAATTTAACAGTGATTTAGGAGAAGAAGAAGTCAAGAAAATCTTAATCGACATAGAAGCAAAATTAGGAGAGAAAGGGATGTAAGAATGAGAAGGAAGATGAAAGAAAGAGAAGTCATGTTTTTGATGACATGAAGGAGTGAGGAGGAAATGTAAGAGGTCATATGCAGCAAAAACTTTAAAAAAGGGAGGGAAGGAAAAGTAGAGGAATAAGACTGGGCATGGAAGAAAGCGAAAATTGGAGATGAACTAGAAGGTGTAGGAGGAAAGATATAAGGGTATGGAAGGCATAAACGAATGAAGACAAGGAAGAAAGAAGTGGGAGGTGAATGTGGAGAAATAAAAGTCGTGATCTAGAATGTTTCAGGCATAAAAAACTATGATAAAGGTTTCTGGGGGGAGAATAGAAAAGTGGGCTGTAGTGATGATGAGTGCAACATGGGTGGAGAGTTAAGATTGGGAAAGCATCAAAAGGAAGTTACCAAAATAATATGAGTGGAAGATGCATAAGGCACGAAAGGATCACGTGAAAGGGAGAGGAATAGGCGGCATGTTGTCAGGGACAAGAAGAGAGTTGACGGTACGACAAGGATCAGAGGAAGATAGGAAAACAAGGAATGGAATATTGAAGAAGAGAAGTATGGTGAGCAAAGAGAGGGTAGAGAGATTTCGCATTCATAGCAGAAGGGGGGATGAGGAGGGATGGAAAGTTGTGCGAAAGTGGATGAAGGGAAAAGAGGATGAGTGGGCTTCGATAGAGGGAGACCTGAATGCTTGGACAGGGGATCGAGGGGGAAAGTATGGGATGAAAGGAGAATGTTTTTATACGTCTTCGAAACATAGGGAAGTAGATTGGGAGGAAGGGTACTGCTCAACCTGATAGGAAGGACAATATAGCTTGTCTGCAATGGCAATACAGCAGGTAACGGTGATGTCAAAATACCGTCCATCGGTAGATGGGAAACTGCATTTGTTTATATTCTATCTGAAGCATATATTCTAAGAAAGCAGATGGCGTGAATGAAAATGGGAAATGAAGTAGGCTCGGGGCATTTTCTGGTAATGGCAACGCCGAAAAGTGAAAGTCTGAAGGTATTCAGAAGAAAAAAGAAAGTAGGGAAGGAAAGGAAGGTGAATATGGGTCACTGGGATAAAGATAAATTGAGAGGTTTCAGAGAAAAAAGGGAAGAGAGAAATTAGAAAGATATTAGAAAAAATGAGAGGAGAGAAAGGAGGAGAGAAAGAAAGAGAAGGAGTGTGTCAGAAAAGATGGAGAAAAGGGGAGGCAAAAAAATGGTGGGACGATGAGTGTAAGAATGGTAATGAAAGAATAAAGGAATACGTGAGTAAATGGAGGAGAGGAGAGAGAAAAAGGAAAAGGCGTAAATGAAGAGATACAAACGAAAGAGTAGACAAAGTACTCCCAAAGTTTGCTGGGAAGGGAGCAGCAAAGGAAATCATGGTGAATGTAAGCAAGTTAGAATGTAAAATAGTAAATAGTAAAGTATTAGGCCAAGTGAGGGGTATAAAAAAGAGAAGATTTAAGGATGACTGACAGGTGAGGGCATGGATGTTCGATGACCTGATCTGAGCGGGCTTGCGCTATGTGGTGGAGATTCAGGGATGGGAAAAACAAGAGGAAGATTTTTGAGACGGGTCATGGTAGTGAGTTGGATTTGTCCAGGTTATATGTTGTGAGAGGATAGAACTGGAGATGGTGGTGAGAAACGGGCAGGAAGGATGGACTAGAGAACCAGGATATCTGAACAAGATGAAGAAGGTGAAAAAGTGGAATAAGGTGATCCAATTTAGAATGAGGGAGGTGATGAGAGAACGTAGATACTAGATTGAGAAGCAGGAGAAACTATGTAGAGTGTGTAGTTATTAAAAGGACTAGTGGAACCATGTGCTACAAGTGTATCTAGGAGAGAAGGAAGAAGGCGAAAGTATGAGTGATTGTGTGGGAGAGATTTTGAATGAAAGTGGCCAAGGGCTTGCATGGACCATGAGACTGGGAGAACCAAGGGGAAACAAGAACAGGGAAGCAAGTTAAAGGAAGAGGTTGTCATGAGCAATGAAGTTAAAGATGAATTTGAGCGTAAGTGTTAGGTTAGAATGAATAGAGTAAGGCACTGATGTAAGTTATTGTAAAGGGAAAGGAGGCCATCAAACCACTAAAAGGGGGCGATTAGATAAACGATACTATATCTACAAAAGACCTATTTTTATGGCTTCCGGTTTGCTAGATAGGACGGGGTTGTCCGTGTGAACGGATTGGTCTCTTGGAGAGTAGTGCGTGTCAGTCATGGGATGCTCTCTGTTTATAGCCGACTATAGAGCGTTTCTCACGCTTGGTAAGTGGCAAGTGTTGCGTCGGATTAGATCGCATTCGACGCTAGCTAGAAATCTATAATAAAGAATTTCATCATATTCAGTGTCGGAAGGGGGGAGGAGCGGGGTCTTGCGTGATTGACTTGTACTTGTGGAATGATAAGTGAGAGTGGAATATTCAGGAGACGAGAATGAAAATATATTTTATAATGATGAACACATATGAGCGTACATCAATATGATTTTAGCAATAGAAGAACAAAAAGAAGAATTAGACAAAAAACCAAAATGTGTATCTGTTTATATAATTTTTCACACAATAAACAAATATTGATAAATTTCAAAATTTTCCTGCAAAAATATCTAATCTATTGTTCATATTCTTCTTTCTCAAACAATCTTCCGTCTTGCAGAGTTAAGTTCGCAGTTTGACTGTCTACCTAATGGCGCCCCTATTCCTTTTGCTCCGCGTGACCGAGCTTCTTCTCCGTCTGATGAGCAGCATTATCCTGAAAGATCTCACCTTCCTGATGAGCCGCCTTTACGTTCCAGGAGTAGGTCTCCTCGCGCAAGGCATCCTTCCCCTCGAACGTCGACTACTTCATCTATAAGCCTTCCTTCTCCTGACGGATGTGGATGTGGTATTGAACAACTGCCACTTCTTCGGCTGATTTCCAGACATGACTCACACCTGATATTTGTACTTTTCAAATACAAGTTTCCTACCAACAAAGGACTAAAAGTGCTCGTAGATCATATGACCTATGTACCAATCTCGGCCTATGAAAAGATTGTGCTATCAACAATGGGAGGGGACGTCTTTGCAATTGTTGAAAGTGAAAGTGTCCTTTCCGGAATCTACAAATATAATATTCCAAAACACGGTTACAGACGGGTGAGGATAAACATTGAAAGCGACAGGGGTAACTTTTTGACCCCGGATGAAGTGGCAATAGTTCCAGTAGGCACAGGCAACACCATCATGCACAATTTTAAAGTAGTAGTGGCTTCACTTTCTAAGTAAACTTTCTAAGAAATTTCTATCAACCGAATAAGGTTTTGAAACAGAGAAAAAAGGTGGGACAAAAATTTGAAGAATGAAGACCGAAACAAATTATTTACAAACACCACCATGTATCACAAAATTTCTCATCTTTTTTTACATAATGTACTCATCTCTTATATCCTTCTGCTTTTTATACAACGTTCCCTAATACTATAAACGCTCGCTTGCATTGCCTTGCCTTCCTTGCTTCGCCTTGCACGCATTTGCCTTCATTTCGCTAGCCTCGCATTGCCAAACTCTGCCTCCGCGGATCCTACCTGTTGACTTATTTGCTATTCCTTATCTACTATTTACATTATTTACATTGATCCTACATCTGCTTCCTCTCCTCCTTACACATCCATCTCCATTCCTCCTCCTCCTTCCTCCTCTTCCTCTCCATGTTACCCAGCACCCTCTTCACCCACGCAATCGTCCTTTTCTCCCCTCTTATATGCAGAATTACACCCATGCTTATTCCACTCCTTTCCACCTCCTCGCATTCTTCCACCCAGTGTTCCATCTTTGCATATCCCTTTCCACACAACTCGCATATTCTCTTCTCCTGTGGAAGCCACAACCTGCTAACGCCCTTCATGCTCCCACATCTCATTCTTGCTATTGTTTCCTGGCTTTCTTGCTGTCCTTTCTCACACAAATACCACACTTTCTCTATTCGCATAATCCATCAATATTCCTCATTAAACTTTGACTCTTATATCCTCTCCTCTCTTTATGCCTTCTCTCTCTCCATGCCGTTCCTCTAAATAATCTCATACACCTTCCTTCCGTCCTCGTGACTTATTGTCACGTCATACTCATGCAGATCATTTCTTCGAAAATATCTTTCTCTCTCATCCTTCCTCTTTCCCTCTCCTCTCCTGTTCTCCTTCTCCCACCAACACTCCCTCACCAGCCTACTTCCCCCTTCTTCCATGAATTTCTCCTCATATTTACTTCTCACAATATAACTAGGTGTACTTCCATCCAACCTCAGTATCCATGTGATATATCTTTCTTTAACCCCATTTACCTCCTCGCTTTCCTTCCACCCTCACACCTCTACTCCATAGAGTAGCAGGCTCATACCCAGGGCGTCAAACAGCTTTATTCTTCTTTCAAATTCATTTGCAAACAACCTTTTTCCCAATCCCTACACCTACCTCATCACAACATTTGCCCTCCTTACCCTCTCCTTTATATGCCAATCCACCTCTCTATTCCTCCGGAATAGGGACCGCAGGTACACGGAATTTCCCACCCCCTGCACCACCGTCCCTTTCCATTTCCAATCCCCTCTCTCATCTCTTCCACCTCCACTCCTGAACACAATAACCTTGGAGTTTTCTGCATTTAACTCCAACCGACTCCTATCCAGGTTCCTTCTCAACCTCTTCATCATCTCTTTCAATTCTTCCTCACTTTTTGCCAGCAACTGTTTGCCATCTGCATACGCAAGTGACCAAATTCTTACCCCTCATACCCTCTCTGCCCGAACTACTCTTTCCTCTAGCCTCCTCTCCATGTCAGCGGTTAAGGTCGCGAGAAGCGTTGGGCTGAGCGGACATCCTTGCCTCAACCTCCTATCCATCCAGAAACCCTCTGAAATCGTGTCCCCTCCTCTTACCCTGTCTTCCGTCTCTTCATGCACCTCTCTTACCCTCTCGATCATACTTTTCTCGATTCTCCTCTTCTCAATCGTCTCCCATAACCTCCTGCGATCCACCGATGGGAAAGCACCTTTTAGATCAGCGAAAAACGCGTACACTTTTGACCCCTTCTTCTCGGAATTAAGCTTCGATGAACATGAAATAGCTTTTTGTGATACAAGTAGGCATGCATACAAGTAGGCATGCTATCGTTTGCAGCAACCATTCAAGAAAGTTTAATCAAGCAAAAGACGGAGGGATTTTTGTGATTTACATTAGAGGGGACGGTTTCAGAACGATTGACTCAGTGATCAAATACTCACTTTTTATTATTGTTCTCTTATTATTTTTACTAAACATAAGTGATTCTTTATTAGCGAAGATGGAACCAGGCCATACGGCAATTCAGTTCTAAGGTTTTAACCTCAAAATTGGAGCGCTCCATCTTACTCTGTGGCATATACTATACAATTATATCTGTGTTAAATACTGAAGTGTACTCTTTTTCCCAAATAAATACTGTATTCGGAGTGGAAAAATGTTTCACTCTAGAAATTTGTGTTTGAAATGATTTTCGTTATTCTACCGCGAGCATTTTCTAGACATACAACTCGACAAAAATTAGGACCTCAAGATAAATTTGTTCGCTACAAACCTAACGCGCTGCTGCCTCAGCTCCTCGCCTAGGTGGGGAGGGGGGGGGGGGGATTTTCGTAGCATAAAAGACGGGTGGCAGGAATTTCAGAGTTGATTCCTCAAAACTGGTAGATTTTGGGTCTAGAAGTTTCATGATTCTACTATAGGGCATGAACATTATTTACAAAGATCATAAATAGGAACAAGAATCTCCTGACTTAGCCCATCTCTTGAAGGTAGTTGGTGTTCTCATCCAAGGAGACCAATTCCAATGGAAAAAGATGACTAAGATGAGTGTCCACCAGAAATATTTTGCTATTTATCTATCTTCTGATATTTACAGCCATTTATTTTAAAAAAATCAAATGTTCGTCAATCGTATCCTCATGTGAAATTTTCAAAAAATCAAAAAGTTTTGATTTTTGAACTCTCCAATGCAAGTATTATCCAGCAAATTAAATTTTATATGCATACCTGAATGATATGTAAATTATGTTCTCATAAAATTTTGCAAGAGCATATCTAGTCTTATTCGAATAAGTACACAAGCTTTGCGTAACTTCTCCTCTGGTTCAAAATTAGGCTGAGTATTTTTAACGAGTTGATATCAAGGTTGTTAAATAAGATATAAGGATAATAATACAAGAAACATGTGAAATCGAAGTTGGTCGAGTAATAAGAAAAATAATATTCCTAATAAAATATATATTAATGAACTACATGTATAATAAAGTACTTATTATGTAATATAAGTAATATATAGATTAGTATGCTATCTTTCAACTGGAAAAATGATAGAGAAATAAATTTTTCTTTCGCACATACTTCAGTTTGAGAATCTTTTTTTTTGTACAATCAAGCCATAATCCCTTGCGTGGTAAGCGTTACTTGTGAAGAGTCATATTTGGTCAAGTTGAATACACGGGCGGACGCCAATCTCCTGCCAACATGCCAACAGCTCATCATCTTCCCCTGTAGGAAATTACTTTCTTATGAGAAAATAATTTTTTGTCTTGGAAAGTAAATTCTTCTGATCAGTGGTGTAACTAAGCAGAAGTGCCCCCCCCCCCGCAGAATTTCTGACGGCGCCCTTTTACTACATTCCAAGTTATGGCAACTTAACAACTTGTTCTTGCATTTCTTTTTTTCTTCTACGATATTCACACCCTTATTTTTACATTCTCATTCTGAATGATAAGGTATTGGTTTTATGCGAAAAATTACTTTCAAGGATTCAATGAAATCTCCAGGTTTTGAGACCCCCTGAGTCCGAAAAAATGGTTTTTATGAAAGTGTCCGTCTGCATTCACCAAAATTGAAAGTTTTCATTTTTCAGGAAAACTTACGTCTATTTGATTTTTCCGAGCTTTTGTTAATTGTACGAAAGTTAATTTTTTCATTTTTATAAGTTTTTTTATAAATGAAGCAAACACTACTTGTCTTATCAAAAATTAATTTTACCAAATTTGTAAATTTTTTTGGTGCACAAGGTTACTTGATTTATATTTTCCCATACCTTTCATTGTTTGACCAAGGATAAATCTTTCTTTTTTTCATTATGTTTTGTGCGACCAAAATTTGAAATTTCGATTTTTTTAGAAAACTTGTAAAGTTGTAAAGATCATCGTGGAGGGCTTTCCAAACGAAAATTTTTTTCTTCTTCAAACATTTTTTCATATCGCGCGTTGTTTGGCTAAAAATTCTCATTTTCTTTCATATTTTTGAATTTCGGAAATGCCACAACTCTGACCATTTTGTTTTTATCAAAAAAAATCGTAGGGGTAAATTGTTTCACTTTTAACCCACTACAAGAAACCGTACATCAATTCCGCGAAATTCGATTTTCACATAAAATCAATACCTCCTCATTATGATGAGAATGTGAAAATTCCATTTTCCAGTCAAAGAATAAGAGACATGAAGAAATATTGAAGTGAAAAAAATTGTGAAGACGTATATTGTCTGTTTTGATCAAGACCACGATTTTTAAACACTGAAAAATTTAACTTGCCAACCGAACTATGCGAGATGTAAATATCGGTGGCAAGTATTGTAATGCGCAAGGCAATTATATTATCGAGCGCGAAGCGCGATATCCAAATGACGCGCTCTAGGCGCGCTTGAACTTGCGAGAGAAGACAGCCGCGCGCGTAGCGTGCTATGAGAATGTTCCCGCGCAGCGGGCAGATTTTCTTTCTTCACTTGAATCATATTGAAATCGAATCTTTGGAGAACAACTTTCGCACTTGAATACAAGGAAGTGTTTTTCTCAGATAAGGAAAACTCACCATTAGTCCATGAGAGATGAAGACAAAGCGCGCTGCGTGACTCAATGTGATTTCTAATTGGGTTGCAGCGCCCTCTCGTTTGATCAACTATGAACTAATATAGGGGATTTCCTTTGTCTGGCCGTTCCACTCGTGAAAGCGGTATATTGAGCATTCGTAATTTGGCACCCATGACCTGCTGGCGCCCCCGCATTACGGGGCCTGCGAGGGTGTTATTTACGTCACTGTTCCTGATAAAAAAATAAATTTTTTGTGTGTGAAGTTTTTTTATCACGGAATTCAATATTTAGTTTGAGAAATCCCCTCTTCTACAGAAATGTGTCTCACATGGCAAAAAAGTTATCATTTTATATTGCAAATTGATCTTCCTTTGTTCGCCTTCTTGGCACCAGAATTAAACTAATAATTCGAAAATTGAACCATTGGGTTGAAAATTCTTGTCTATCTCAAAGCGAGACCGCAAATCCAGGCATCTTCATTCAGTTGTGTATTAGTGCATTCTTACTTTGAATGTTATAGAAACGTATCACTCGGATTCCAGGCTGCTACTTGGCATAGTATAAGACGTAGGCCTCTTTGCACAGAGCAGGGTCAGTTTGATTGCACTTCCGTCTGTAAAGAAGACTCCTGTAGCAATTCAGGTTCTGCTTCAGAGTTACTTTGCACTTTTAAGTGCGCGATAAACTTTCATAGCATCTTTGACAGCACACTGAAGTGAATTGTAATTTCGGCTGAAATTCTAAGCAAAAAAGTTATTCCGCAAACTGGAAGGGATGGACAGATCATTACCGATCAGGTATTCCTTAGGCCTATCAGGTGAAAACCGCTGCGGTAGTTCCTTGCTCCGTGAAGGGTTCGGTTCAGATCCTCCATAGGTAAGGACAAGAAGTTTTAATTCTGGTCCTTCAGGGATTCGATACACAAAGTTTTTGTTCATGTATCGTAAACTACTGGAAGAAAATCATTTTATTCTTTTTTTTCATCCTCTATCCAACACAAACTGTAACATCAGCCACTTGCAAAATCGGCGTCTCCGACCTACAAATATGAGATGGAGATCTAGGACATATGTTGATGAGAGGAAGCAGGAATCTTCCATTGAAAAAACTGAATATCATCTGGCCCAGCAGCATATATGTTCTCTGTGCCCACCAATGCTTTCTTTTGTTCCTTAGCAGTAAAAGGTGAGCATTCTTCTTCAGACTTCATGAGGTTATCACACAGCTCCTTGAAACGTATGATTTTCCTAGTGACTTTATTCCTGATTGATCCCTACTTATTTCGCATTCTCTGCCTTGCGTAATGAAGCACCCGCATTTTATCAAAAATGGGCTGCTTGATGGTTAGCAGCTTTGACCTTTCCAGTGTGTGATGATAGATTCTTATTTCGTGAGCAAACGTTCGGACCCTTCCCATGGAAGATTTACTGGATTTTAGATAGTATATCACACGCTGCATGCGAAACGCTTCCTGTCTTGTTCAGTTACTGATTGTCCAATTGATGCATGAGCTTCTTGAGCTTTTCACCTTTGTTTGGCCTAGACCTCTAATTTGAATCAGCTTTAGGTCTTGCCGTATGATTAACTGAACAAGTGATGTTCCATAGGTTGGTTTTTTTTCTGAGAGATCACCGCGATGGGTTACATCCGTTTCAGCCAGATCATGTGGCTCAGGAAGAAGGTAGATGTTAATGTTTCTTGATGTCTACATCTCTCATTCGCAAAAGGTTAATAGCATGTTTTCGTTACACTTGCTGTCAAAGGTGCGAAAGCTGTCAGTGTTTCAAGCACCACAGAGTATGCAGGCGTATCATGTCGATTCGTCCATAAATAGCGTGGATTTTATTTTGCTGATCCGTCATCATGGTTCTATTTTATTCAGCACCGCGAACCATAGAATGATCAACAACGCTCACCGAACCATAGTCTAGTGCTCTACACGTCAGATTATTTTGAACTGCATCAGAAACTGGATTTGGGTTATGGGTTTTCATGATTGTTCCCACAGATGCCTAGGAAAGGGTTTGCCCACACTCGCAGAGCTCTGCGTGCAGAAGTAAGGCTGTATCCTTCGAGAGATAGCGTAGTATGCAAAAGATACTATAAAAAACAGCATACCCAGGTACTATTCAGCTTTCAGCATGGTTGTCGACGCCTCAGCCTAGCAATCCTTCTTTTGGGACTATCCCTAAACACTTGTACACAACTCCTCATTAGCTTTAGTAAGCGTATTTATTCGAGAACTTCATCACTTAACCATTTCCTTGTTTCCATGGCAACCGCGTCTCAAGTCATCAGCCTGGGCGTACATTAAAAGCTGATTGAAGAAAATTTAGCAAAAGATAACCATCTTCTGAAAAAATAAGGCGTCCATATGTCTCAAGCGCTGTTTAGTATTTTTTTATAAAACACCTAAATTTGTGTATAAATAAAACTGTTCCGCTGACGTAACCTTCAAGAAATTGAGGGCCAAGGTGAAAAAATTATATATATTTTATATATAATTGACAAAACACTGATGTTTTACATTTGTTTCATACAGAAAAATTCATAAAACAGATGGAATATATCATTGATCTTCTCAATCGTTCTGTATATAAATTAGATATAAATTTTTCACCTGGGGGAAGTTGAAATATGAACTTTCAACAGTAGAGTATTTAAACGTTCGAATCAACGGAAATTCGAAAAAGATTTTTTTGGAAAGTAAAATTTTCTTCTATTTTAGACATTTGAACATGTAACTGTCCAAAATTCAACTGTTGAAAGCTCAAATTTTACAGTTAAACTTCGTATCAGAAACCAGTGTGAAGAATGTCACATTTACATAATTTTACATAAGAAATAAATAGATGAACATCTAAATCCGCAAAATAGAATCTTCGACAGAAGCAGATTTTGACGACAACGGGTAGACACTGGCAGTGACTATTTTGGAAAGGTAATAGTCATCCGCATTGGACTCTCAGTTGATAATCTATCAGATTGAAATGAATTGTTATTGAATCATCTCCTCCATTGCACTTTACTGAAAACTGTATGAATCGCAAAAGTGTGGAATTTCTAAGCCTGCAATACAAATATTATCCAGAAAATCAAAATCCGTATGTACACTGTAAAAAATCGGTGTGTGCCGCAACACCACACTGGTGTCGTTTTCTGGTGTCACACCGCAGTCGGTGTTAAT
>WSXT02216755.1:0-17240 GCA_011762715.2 Neuroterus valhalla | reverse complement strand
CGGGTACCGTTTCAATTCAATGCGGTTTCTATGCAAAGAAAGCGCCGTGTTGTAGATACACGATATTTTTCTCAGTGCAGTCTGGTTAAAAGATATGCTTCCCTTTTTTTCCACTAGTATCTTCCCAAACTTTCCCGCGTAAATTTTATAGCCTACCGACATGAGCATGTATTATCCTCTTCTTCCTTAATTAACGTCACAACCAGCCCTGCCTTTCATTCTTCCGGCCACTCATCGACTCTCCAGACCCTTATTGCAGACCTTCCACATCTCTTCTTTCACCCCTTAATCGCCATATTTCAGTGCTTCGTTCTCTTAGTCATTTCCACCGGTTGCTACTTTTTTTCCTAACTTTATAATTACCTTCTTAACCTCTTCCCGACTAATCTTATTCCCGCTATCCTCATCTTCCGCAACCGCCTTTCTTCATTCACTCATTCTCCTAATAAACACTCCCCCTAGCAGAATCTTGACATATTCCGCCCATTACTCCATCCCGAATTCCTCATTTATAACCTTCCTTCCTCTTTTTTCCTCTGTACATTACATTGTTAATCCAGGATGGCGACTTCACCGGGAAACTGGGACGGACCATGAAATGACCGGGAATTTTATTGACCGGGAAAACCGGGAAATGACCTGGAATTTGATTTAAAAACCGTGAAAGCACTTGACCTAACCTAGACAATTTACAAATTTACCGTAAAAATACGAGAAATTACCGCTTCTTTTTTTTATGAATGAAAAAGAGATCTTATCTGATTTGAAGAATGTAACGTTCCTTTAGTCTGATTCTGGTAATTTTTAAACATAACTATACTTCATCTATAGTTCTTATTTTGGGGCAGAGAGTTTCAGTAAAGACATATAATTTCACTTGGAACAGGGAATCTTTTACATGGAACGGAAACTTTCCAAAATCATTTTTATTTGAAGTGAGAAAATCACTCTTTCCATTTAAAATTCGTCAAAATTTGAAAGCCCCCTCTCCTTAATTTAAAATGAAGAAAGTACTTCAAGCAGTTTTTAGAGTAGAAGGAGTATTTCGAATGAGAAATAATTATAAATTATAAAGAAAACTTGTTCACATTCTTTATTGCAAATTCATCCCTTTTCATTTGAAAAATCAACTGCTTGGTTAAAAGTTAAACTCTTTTGTTGGAAATTGAACTTTTTTGTTGAAGGTGCATTATTTGAACTAAAAATGCACCTCTGATTGATAATTTAACTACTTTGTTAATATTGATTTTCGAATTCAAAAATTAAACTATTTCTTCGAGAATCTATTTCCTTTGTTGGAAATTCGCCTCTTTTGTAGAAAATTAATTTTTATGGTTGAAAATTCACCTTTTTCGCATAAAATACATGCATTCCAGTTGAAGATTCAGCATTTTACCTGAGAATTCATCAGTTTGGTTGAAAATTAATTTCTCTAACTGGAAAATGATCTCTTCTAGTTCAAAATTCAACTATTCAGATGAAAATTTGTCTTCATGGATTGAAAATTCAATAAATTTGTTCAAAATTTACGTATTTTGTTGAAAAATTAATTTTTTGTATAAAATTATCTTTTTGTCCTAGAGTTACTTCTCTCATTTGAATTGAAAATTCAATTATTTCGCTGAAAGTTCATATATTTTGTTTGGAAAATGGATTTTTTGGTATAAAATTATCTTTTTCTCTGGAAGTTATTTTCCTTGTTCGAAAATTCTTTTTCACGGTTAACAAATCAAGTTAAGCATTTGGATATTTCTCATATCAGTCGAAAATTCATCTGGTTGAATACTGGTTGAACTCTTCTTTCTGGTTTAAAGTGCAACTACTACAGTTAAACATTAACAATTTTATTTGGAGATTCATCATTTTGCTTCAAAATTGATTCGTTTGAAAGTTAGTTTTTCTTAGCAATATTTTTTTGTTATTCGTAATTTTTTTTTGTTATTCGTAATTTTTTTCAACTCAAAGTTCAACTTATTCCAATTGGAAATTTCATAGTTGTAGTTACGAATTCGATTGTTTGGTTGAATTCAAAATTCAAGTATCCAAATTATGTTTGACGATAATTGATCTGTTTTACTAAATATTAATTCATCCATTCGAAAATTTAGCTCTTTCAGTTGATGATTCTTTGTTTTTTGTAAAAAACTCTTATGTTTGGTATAAGATTGGGTTTTCAAACTTAAAATGGTACTGTTCCATTTTCGTTTAGAAACATTGATTTTTTCAGTTCAAAATTCAACTATTTTGTTAGAACATTGTATTTTTTGACAGGAAATTAATTTCTCTATTTGAAAATGATTCTCCTTGTTTGAATATTCACCTTCATGGTCGAAATTTGAAGTGCTCTAGTTAAATATTCATCATTTCAGTTGAAAACTCATCTCCTGGGTATGTAATTTAAACTGTTCCAGTTGAATATTCATAATGTTATTTGGAAATTTATCACTTTGGTTGAAAAATGAAGTATTTTGTTAGAAATCTATTTTCTTTTTGTTATCGCAAATTGATTTTTTTAATTGTAAGTTTAACTGTTCCAACTTTTGTAAAAAAAAAAAGGATAATTTTTCGTGGAAAAATTGAGTATTTAAGAAGAAATTAATTTATTTTGCGATTCTGGATGCATATGATACTTCTAGTTGACCAGGAAAATTGGAAAACTTGACCGGTAAATGACCGGGAATTTAAAATCGTCTACCGGATCACCATCCTGCAATTACTTTCCTAAGATCTTCAAGCAGCATGTTTACTCCTTCCTCTCCCATATTTCCTACTTCCTTGTTTTTCATTTTTCTCTAAATTGTCTTACCTTATCTTCCCCTCATGTGCCCATGAAATAATCTAACAAAAGGATAAATAATTAATGAAAAGGTTGTGTAACGATCCCAAGACAATATTCCTTAATATTTTAGGTCGAGAGCAACAACGCCAGGTCCACAAGCTCCTGGACTAGCGGACAATCAAGCTCGAGTATTGTCGCATCTACAAAGAGGCCAGTTGAACGCAGCATTCCAACAAGCCCTTAGTGCAAGCGACCTTAACTTAGTAGTACTAGTCTGCGAAAAAACCGACCCTGCTCGAGTATTTTCCTGTCCAATGGGGCCTCAAGGTCCAAAGTCAATTTTACAGCAACCTGTGATACTTTCGCTTGTACAGCAACTGTCCGCAGACTTAGGACACCGAACTGAGCTTAAACACAGGTACTTGTAATTCAATTACTTGAACGCACACGTGTATCCCGGCGTTTTTGTAGGTGGGTCCCAGTTTTGCGATATTAAGATTTTGAAAATGACGCTCGCAGTGGTAAATAAACTACTACCTTGTCTGTTCCTCTACGTTCATGTAGTGATGGTGGCTCAGCGGTTGAACGCTCGCCTTTTACTCTGATGCCGCCGGACCAAATCTCCGGCAGGGTCATTTTTTTTCTACTGGCAACCATCAAAAAAAATTATTTGATGACGCTTTCTCGGTAACTGAAATTTAATACTTTTGGAATATTTGGACAGTTCAAGAAATAATTATAAATAATAATAACAATAAATGAATAACAATTATTTTAACTGTCCAAATATTTCTAAAGTATACAATTTCAGTTACCGAAAAAGCATCATCAAATAATTGTTTTTTTATGGTTGCCAGTAGAAAAAAAATTACCCTGACGGAGATTTGATCCGGCGGCATCGGAGTAGGAGGCGAGCGTTCAACCACTGAGCCACCATCACTACATGAACGTAGAGGAACAGACTAGGTAGTAGTTGGTTTACCGCTGCGAGCGTGATCTTCAAAATCTTAATATCGCAAAACTAGGGCTCACCTAAAAAAACGCCGGGACACGTGTGCGATAATTTTTAATATTCTATGGATTGATGATGGCCTTATCAAAATTTCGATACCCCAGTCCGGAGCTTCCCCTTGTGAGATAATTTTATATTTTCGGGACGTTGTTTCAAACAACTCTTTAACTTTCTTTTTCCAATGAATTTTAAATTCCTGGTTTTCTTCCGGCCAATCGTTAATTGTGTTTGGTCGATTAAAAATAATTCAAAAGACTTGACTAATTTAGAAAGATTATCAAAGATATCAAGAGATTTCTGAACATTATACAAGATTTCAAAGATTTGTGATTTGCAACAAGGAATCCTGGGGATTGATTGTGTTACTTTTTCACATAATTACTTTCACTTATACTTTTTCAAAATTCATGTCGGTTATTCGAGAATTTCGTGAAAGTAAAAGTGAGTAAATAGATAATCGGCCCCTAGAAGACAATTTTTCGTCATAAAAATTACAATTCTGATTCGGAAAAGACAAGTTTGCTGAAAATTCCTATTCTGAACTTAAACGGGCATTCCTTGGATATTTCCTCCTGCATGGAAATCCCTTGTTAGTTACTGGAAGATATCATTTTTTACGGAAATTTTCTGTTGAAAGTGAAAATTATAATTTTTGTATGGAAATCCCATGTCTTGTTTGATAAACAATTATGCAACTTCGTTTGAACTCTTGACCTTTTTGTATCGAAAATTGTTCGAATTAAAGCACATTTAAATTCGAAATTATATAATTTTAAATCGTTCCCTTCAAAATATTCCATTTCCAAGTTTTGTATCCGAAATTATTTCGAACAGTTCAATTTTTGGTACTCGAAAATTTTAATTATGAAATTCTCCAGTATAAAAGTATTCCACTTTGAAAGCTCCTGATTCGACTGTAATGACCGGGAAATGACCGGGAATTTACTTGACTTAACCTACACTGTGAAAAATTCTATCGAAAAAAATACGAGGAATGACCGCTTTCTTTTTATGATTCAAAAATAGATCTTATCATTCGATTTAAAGAATGTAACGTTCCTTTAATCTGATTCTCAAAATAATAATATATATCCATACGTCATGAGAGGAAGAGTTTTATTTTTCCCATTGCTGTATGAGATTTTTTCAGCTGACACAAATTTGATAATCGAATTGATGATAGTTTAAACATATAGAAAGAATTATTGCCTGAATTTTTACAGAAAAATGTATTGATCACGTTTTATTTTCTTTTCCTCCTTTATCAGACTTGGGACAGGGACTTTCAGAAAATAATTATAGATTTCATTTTAGGGCAGGGAGTTTTAGGGAAAGAGTATAATTTCACTTTGAACAAGGCATTTTTCACATGGAACGTAAACTTTTTAAACTAATTATAATTCGTATTTAGAAGAGAGGATTTTTAAATATCGTTCCTCCAATTCAAAATTTGTAACAATTTTAAAGTCCCCTCGTCCTAATTTTAAATCAAGAAAACACTTCAAGCAGTCTTTAGAATTCTCAAAATACGATATAGAAAACTTGTTTACATTGTTCATTGCGAATTCATCCTTTTTTAGTTGAAAAATCAACTACTTCTTTTAAATCTAAACTTGTTTGTCAAAAATCAAAATCTTTTGATTCACCTCTGGTTGAGATTGTAACCACTTTGTTAAAAATTAATTTATCTTTTTTTAGTGAAAATTTAAGTAGGTATTTGGTTGAACATTGATTTTTGAATTTGATATTCAAACTTCTTATTTGAGAAATTATTTTCTTCGAGGAAAATTTGCCTTTTTTGTAGAAAATTAATCTTCATGGTCAAAAATGTATCTTTCTGCTTAAAATACATCTATTCCCTTTGAAGATTCATCATTATACCTGAAAATTTATCACTTTGGTTGAAAATCAATTTTTTTAACTGAAAATTTAGCTGTTTCATTTTTAGTGGAAAATTTATCTTTTCGAGTTCAAAATTCGGCAATTAGGTGAAAATTTGTCAGTTCTAATTAAAAATTCAATTATTTCGTTGAAACTTAACAAAATTTGTTATTCTTTTCGGTTAACAATACAAGTTATTTCAAACATTTTTCATGTAAGTCGACAAAAATGTCACTTTTCCTTTTTAGTTTGAAAATTTTCATATTTATGGTTGAAATCTGAACCATTTCGCTGAAATTTTTTTTTGTTTGCAAGAAAATTAATATTTTGTCAAGAATTGAAATATTCTAGTTAAATGTCATCATCACTTTGTGTAAAAGTGAAATAATTTGTTTGAAAGTTAATAGTTGTTTTCATTTGTTGGAAGTTAGTTTTTTTTATAAGTAATTTTTTTTATCTCAAAAATTGAAAATTCCATAGTTTTAGTTTGAAATTCATTTATGTAGTTAAACATCCCTTTTTTCAATTTAAAATTTTATTCCAATTTCATGTTTTTCGAAATTCGACTATTTTGTTGAAATGTTGTATTTCTTCTTGGAAAATTATTATTTCTACTCGGAAATCAATCTTTATGCTTGGATATTCACCTTCATGGTTTAAAATTGAAGTGCTCCAGTTAAGAACTTATCTTTTTATTTGGAAATTAATCTTCTTCCTTGTAAAAAAAATTATTTTTTGTTGATGAAAATTTTGAGTATTCCTTTCAAAATTGATCTATTTTGCATTGTTTGATCTGTTGTGTTAAAGGATGTTTGGAATGAACGTCATGAATGACAAAAAAAGTTGGTGTTTTGCGACAAATATAAATATGTTACTTCTAGATCGGGAAATTGTAAAACTTAACCGGGAAATGACCGGAAATTTGAAATCTTCCGCCGAATCGCCACCCTGAAACAATTTCAGTATAAAAATATAACTTCAAATTTAGAGCAGTGAATTTCAGTCCAGAATTTCCGCCTTTACTCTGAAACAGGTAATTTGAGTAAATAATTATAATTCTGAGTTTGGCATAGGGAATTCCAGTTGAGAAATATAATTTTACAATCAGAACACGAAATTCTCCTAAGGAGTTATAATTTGGTTTTTGGTATGGGAAACCTCGTGAAAAATTACACTTTTGGCTTCAGGGCAGTTCCTGCAGAGAATTATTATTTCGATTTTGGACTGGGAACTTACTGAAAGAATTATAATTCTGAAATAGAACAAGGAAATTTTGAAGATTATTCCAATGCTAATTCAGAAGAAGAGAAATTAGAACAGAATTCCTGTTCAAATTCAGAATTATAATTATTTTACAAAATTTTCTGTGCTAGGTCAGAATTATAATTATTTTCCGGATTCACGATTCCAATTTAAAAATCCTCAAAATTTTTTTTAATGTTCGGAAATCTCTTCAAATTATGTATAATTCATATTATTTCTTTTATAGATGGTTGGAGGAAGCGATCCTAAATCTCGACCCTGCCGATCCCGTGACGAGGGAACACATGGGAACCGTACTGAACAATTTACAAACACAACTAGGTCTTTTCGTAACAGCAAATCCAACTCATCGTTCAGCTCGAGCAATGAAAATGCTCGCAATGGCCACACGAGCTGTACTCATTTGCTAAATGGGCACAGAAGCAATATTTAAAAAAAATTACGCCTCACTCGACATGCGTTATTCGCGAGAACGCAATGGAAAGGCTCTTTATATTCCAGATTTTTCACTCCTGTGCTATACCAGTATTTATTTCAAATAATTTATTTTATTATCAGAAGCTTCAGATTTCCTTGTTCAAACTCTTCTTCGATCCTTTTGATTCATTCGAATCGCATCAAAAATGGTTATCTTATTTCCTACTTTTAAGTTTTTACACGTGCATTTTTGAGTCAGACTAAAAGCGTTCTTATTGATGCATCGAATACAGTTCAAAAAATACTGTTCTTGTTTTAAAAATTATATTCAAAGTTTAAGATCGCATTTTATTACTTTTACTCAGGTTTGTTTTGTTTAATTTTCTAGAGAGTATTTAATGCGCCTTTTCTGTCGTGAACGCTAAGTAGAGGCAAAAGGTTTATCGTGCCTGGGCATTTTTTTTTTTTTTTTTTTTTAAGGTACTGTAGTCGAGAAAGCTGAGTCGAGAATTTTTCACTGATTCATAACTTGTTTTACCATCTAATTAGTGTGTGTTTTCATACGAATTTAGGATTGTCTTTTGTACGATTGTATGATTTAAGCATCAGTATTTCCACAGTGAAAATGTTCCAACTTTTTGATAATTTAGGTCTAGGCTCTACCAAAATTTATCGTATCTTATTACTTGAACACTTTTTCAAGAAGTGATCATAGGGGTTCATCGAAGAGATTTATCGAATACAGTAAAAATTGTCTGTGAAACTCTTTCGAATTAGGGTAAAGCGAACATAAATTCAATTTCTTCGTTCCGTTCGCTTTTTGTTTTAAAAGTAAAAAGTCATGCATATTTAAGGCATGATTAACGGAGATATTACAGGTTATTGACCTATTATTTTGTTTAGATTCTATTTTGACAATAAGTTCTTTTGATATTAACACGAAATTTATGTTTATTTCTGAGAATAAGAGACTTTATAATAGACAGTAACACTGTTTTCATCTCTCTTTCTTTCATTCTTCAAATTTTTATCGTATTTACGAAGGGTTGATGTAATTTTGTCATTTTTTTCAGTTGTTTCTCACTTAATATAATTACATCCTTTGGAGATATCAAGATTTTCATTAAGCAGATTTCAAGACTATAAGCTGTGATTAATAATTATTTCCAAACATTGGAAAGAAATATACATTTTCGCAGAAAAAAAAGAGTTTTTCACACTTCCATCTTTTTTCATTTTCATACCCGCTGAAGGGTGAGAATTCAAAGTTCATCCTTCAATTTTTGAAACCTCGGTTGGCGAGAGAACAAAAAATATCAGGTTTTACGAGATCTTTTAAGATTAAGGGAACGTGAATGCATGAAATGGAAATATAGGTTGACAACGCTTTAATGTTTAATGTAAAAAGAAAGTTTTTTAAAATACGCAGCTCGTCGCAGTTTTTCCTTGTGTAGCGTATATGTAAGTTTGTAATATATAGATTTTAAATTTATTTTAAAATAGACCTCAAAAACATACAAACTGTGCCACGGTATCGTCGTTCGCTTGTACGCGAGAAGGGAGGAATGAATTCGAGGCTGCTTATCAACGTATTTATTTGATTCAGGTCAAACTGTAACTTTTACATACGTTTAATCAGTCTTTTTCAAGATATCTCCTACGCAATCTTTCCTTTGTATTAGTTATGTAAAAAACGACTGTTGTGTAATTTCGAGTGAACTTACAACACATACTTATTCTTAATAAATGAAAAGAAGTGTATTATAAACAAACAATAAACTCGTTTCGTATTAGACTATGAATTATCAATATCTACACTATTCATTAGAGCGGAGCAAAAATATATTTATGTTCACGCATTCACGATAAAGATCAAAATAACGAATAATAGCGAGTTTTCTGTTATTTTGGAACGAAATCAATTTTATGGTATAAGAGAGGTTTCTTGAAATGAGTATTTGTAACTATAATTATTTTCCTAAAACTATGCAACGATAAGAATATATATTTTTTGTTTTCACTTGATTGAATTACATTTTTTTTATTTGTAAAGATTTTTCAATTTATGGAAAGGGTTCTCGAACTTCAATTTTGCAGCTACAATTATCCTCCAAGAGCAATACAGCAATAACAAAAGTCTTATGCAACGTGAATTATTGTTAAATTCAAATAAATTATGTAAAATCATAATTTTCGCCTATTTGATACTGCTTTTTGTTGACTTCAAACCCCGAAAAGATGAATTTTGTTCAATAATAGGGTAATTTTTGAACAAGGAAGATGAATTCTCTCAAATGATAAATTTTCAACTGAAGAAGATGAATTCAAAATGGAAATGATCATATATATATATTAATCACTCTAAAAAAATGAATTTCATCCGAATTTCCAAACACAAAAAATCCAACTCCAATTGAACATAGTTGCACTTTCAACAAAGAAAAATGATAAATTCAACTCAAAAAAATTACTTCAATAGCATAAAAGATATATTTTCAACTTAAGAACACGAATTTTCAAATAAATAGTGGAGTTTTTAAGATGAACAAAGTTGAATACACCCGAAGAGATGAATATTCGAAAAAAAGATCATTTTTGAATTACTTAAAAATTAATCTTTCAAAGTAGTGAAGGCATCTTGGTACTGTCAAAATTCAACTGTTTGGTGGCAAATAAAACTTAGTAGCAAAATTTATTCTCTTGAAATTCAGTTATTTGGTGGAAGATTAATCTTTTTCAGTTGAAAATGATATTTTTTATTGGGAATTCATCTATCATGGTAAATAAGTCATCCTAATCAAAAACCATTTTTTTTTCAAATCATCTTTTCGTGTTTAAAAGTGAACAAAAAGCAGTCTTAAATGATTGAAAATTATGATGCTATATAATTCATTTGAATTCAATGACAATTTATGATGGATAATAAATTGTTTATTGCTGTACAGCTTTTGAAAGATGAGGGTTGATTTTTACCTTTAAGAACCTTTTCCGTCAAATTATAAAAACCTTGATAATACCAAAAATGTCAAGTGAATACAGGTGAAAACAAATCTTCCCCTTTACTCCAAGTTAAATAATAATTTAAGATGCATGTGGATCTTTTATTGATACATAGATTCGGAAGAAAATTATAGTTGTAAATAAAAAATTGTTTTCCACCAAAATAACAAAAATCGCTTTTTTCGTTATATTTAGCTTCACCGTCAATGAGCAAACATAGGACACATATTTCATCTGTAACTTTTCGTTGGGAGATCCAGGTATCAAATTGAAACTTTTGGACCGCCTCCGAATTTGAAAATGATAAAAAGATTTTTTTGCTCCGCCTTACTATTCATCATCTCACGGAAAAGTCCATAAAGTAATTTATGTACAGGAGTTACCTTTGATAAAAATATTTCAGAAAAGTAATTTTCACTTCATTATTTCTTTATATTTTGAAAGAACGCTTCGACGATATCGTCCATTCCGCTGATGATTGATTCCCTTAATTCCACCCGAGTTTTCATTCCTCAAGAAGAAATTTGTGCTTTCAGCACTTCTTTTACATGAGCTGGTAGTTTAACCCTCTTCCTCTTTCTAACTTTCCCACTTATTTTTGCAGGTGGAATCTCCAGATTCTTTTTCTGTTTCTTTTTACAACTCAAAGGGTTCGGGCCTCCCCTTTTTCGCTTCTTTTTAGTTTTGGTTTCTTCATCTGCCAAACCCGATTTTTGTTTTAGAATTTTAATCGTCTGAACTTGCAAACTGTTCGTGATAGCTCCGTTGCGTAACTCTTCGGCGCGTCTACAACTTGCTTCGGATGGACGTTCCAGAGTTGGTGCTTTTTCGTGCAAATAAAGAAGAGGAACTCCTGGAATGTTCCTAACGCGGTCTTGAAACTCGCGATCCTGAGTGGCGATAATGTATCTGCATTTGAAAAGTATACTTTTTTTTTTATTTTGCAATTATTTCTTCATTTTGTAATATAAATATAAATATTTTGCATTAGAGAATATAAAGTAGAAAAAATTTAAATTCAATGCGTTTAAGAATTATTTGAGTTCCAAGTACTTGAAACTGGAACGTTTGTATTTAATTTGAATATCTTGTTTTATCTTCGCTTTAAAATTGAAATAAAATTTAGTTTTTTTTTTAATGAAAAGGTTGTAGGCCAATGCTTCAGGTTCGAAGAAAACAGTTCTTTTGCAGTTTTCAATCTAACTTTAGCAACAAAAAGATATATTTAAAAAAGGATGTACATTACCTTGTGGCATTATCATTTCCAATCATAGATTTTAAACATTTTGACCCAGAGACTGAATTTTTCTCGTGTCCACATTTATGCAGAGGAAATTGTTTAATAATTTGTAATGCTCCGTTTAGTTTCCTTTCCAAACGTGATAATTTTTCAGTTTCCAAAATCACACATTGAGTTGTCAGTAATTTTACTTCAGCTTGAAAGTATTTTGTTAGTTGTTCTTTTATGTTGAATTTGGCCTAAATGCAAAAGAAACGATAATTAAATTGAAATCAGTGATGGGAAGATCATCAAAATAATTGAGGTTATCGAAAATTATGGGCTTTATATGAATTTTATTTCGCTATTTTGATGAGTTGAGAAATGGGATTAATATTTGACAAACTCAACAAGTGATACAAGATAGTTATTAAGAAGAATGTTTAGTGTAAATTGTTTCTTATTTAAGTGTTGAGAAAAAATAAAAGGGCAATATTAGATTTCTAACCTCTAGTGCGGCGAACGCAAAAGTTCCATCAATCAGAACTTGAAAAGGCTCTCGGAATTTATAATTATTTTTAAAGAAGCCTAGATGTTTCTGCACCTTTTTATGTCGCGAAATTTTCATTTTGCATCACGAGATTGCAAAATTTACTTTTATTTAGGCTCTGAATCTGTATTCTGTCACTTGTGATTTGAATTATTTCAATGTTGACAAAGCTGCCAAGGAGTTTTGAGGTTATGGAAGCACGTGGGTAACCGGAAGTGGGCGCCATCGGAAAAATATTCTCATTTGTGGCGCAAAATTTCAACTTATATTGTTTAATATCAATGTGTCGTTTCAGGAATTTATACTTTTGGAACTTTCAGCCTAAACATTCAGTAAAAAGTCTTGACGTCAGTAGAAGTTTCAAAATTATAGCATCTCTGGCTATATCCTCAATGAAAAGAGATGTAAAATTGAGGGCCCGGATGCTATAAGATGTGCACGTGACCCTTCGCGTATTACGCCAGAAAAGTATGCAACCTGAATCCCGATTAACGATTACATTAAAAATAAAGATACAAAATGGCAAAACTTCAGCGAAAAAGTTTCTCCTAATGAAAAAGTGAATGAATTTGTTCAAATAGGATATCATTTTGTTTTGTCTATCAAAAGATATTCGAATGTTAGTAAAACAATCCCCGTGTATCAAAGCTGTGTGCGAGTACTCGACAAAAAAAGCAGCCGCCGCGAGACGCACGTGTGTAGTGCGGTGCCTTCGAAAACCCTTGATGTGTCTGTTTTCATCACTTTTGCATTGTTGACACTATGTTTGCTGTTAGTTGAAAGGCTTCATTCCGATTGTCACGAATGAGAAAAGAAATAAATTATATTCTGTTGAGTGAAATGAAATAATTGCATCAGGTATATATGTCTATTTACACCGTACGTAACACGGGGATTTTTGAACTAAAATCGTCATATCTTTTTGATAGACAGAATGAAATAATATTCTGTTTGCGCAGATTTATTCGCTTTTTTAATAGAAAAAGCTTTCTTGCTAGAAGTTTTCTGAAATATGACATTTTGTATCTTTATTTTTAATGTAAAGACGAACGAACGTCACCTGCAAGTAAACGTGTCGGGTTGCATACTTTTCGGGCGTATTACGCGAAGGGTCAGGCGCACGTCTGATTATTGCACGCGGGCAATCAATTCTTGATCTATGATTATAACAGGTTTGTTAATTTTCAAAAATACATCCTACATCTGCCGTTTCCTTTGAAAGAGTTTGAACTCTAATCAAAAACATTTGTATTTTTGAACGAGATTTTCGAGAATACCTTCAAATATTTCAACTTGTATTCGAAAGGGACAACTTTCAAAAAAATTGATGAATCTTAAAAAAAAAGGGTTTTCAACGATCAAATTACTTTTAGAAAAGTAGTTTAATTTTTGAACAAGAAACAATAATTATCTACGGAAAATAGGATAGTTTTGATATTAAAGAAAAAAAAATTTTATTTTGAATAGAAAACAGTTAAATTTTACAAAAACAACTCAATTCCAACAAAATAAGTGATTTTCAATCGAATACCAAACAGACCAGTTTTCTCCGAAACAGTCGAATTTCTAACGAAGAAGTAAAATTTTAATTCAGAAAATTGGTTTTCAACCAGAAAGGGCTCGTTTTTTGTTTAAAAAAATTATTTTCAAACAACAAAAAGAAGGAATTTCTAACAAAATAAATTTGTCAAATCTACGGACAAAAAATGTGTATTCTAGAAGGTAGTTTAATTTTTAACTGAACAGTTGAATTTCTAAACAGAAAAGATAAAATCACAGTGACGAGTATAACCTGCAGATAAATTTTCATTTGAAGACGATAAAAACTCAAGTAAAAATAATTAGTTAATTTCCAGTCAAGAGAACTAAAATTGAAAAAAAAAAAAAATCGAAAAAAATACATGTATTCAGTTGATAATTCTTTCTTTTGTTAGAAAATGAATCTCCCTGATTGAAGATTTGAAAATGTATCACAGATTTGTTTTTCTTTTTGCAATTTATATTGCCTCACTCTTCGAGAAAAATGTGCCTAAAATTGGACTCGTTGGAACTAATCATTTCCTTTCGAAATTCGAAGATCAGTTTATATTTGAGATTTCAATGTAATGGTTCTTTCATCAATAAATGTTCCTTTTATTCTGTATATTTTTGAAATGATAACTTTTTATGGCACGGCGTGAACTCACAAATGAGGGGAAGTTCAGAGTAACGCGTAAAGCATAACGTTCCTTTTCCATCCTTTCTTTCTCTCTTTTTATCTTTCTCTCTTTATATCTTTTATCCTCTCTTCCTTTCTTTCTTCCTTCCCTTCTTCCATTCTATCATTCTATCATTCCTAATTTCTTTCTTCGTTTCGTTTCTTTCTCCCTCTTTTTTCCTTTCTTTCTCGCTTTCTTCCTCTCTTCCTACGTTCCTTACTCCTCCTTCTTTCTCTTCTTTCCCTCTTTCTTCCTTTCTTTCCTACTTCTTTTCTTGCTTTTATTCTTTCTTTCTGCCCTTCTCCCTACCTTTCTCCCTTTTTCTTTCTATCTTTCTTTCTTTCTCCCCTTCTTTCTTACTTCCTTTCTTTCTTTCTTCCGTTCTTTCTTTCTTCCTTCCTTGCTTCCTTCTTTCCATCCTTCCTTTCATTTCCTTTCTCCTTTTTTTTCTTCCTTTTTTCCCAACTCCCTTTTTCTTTCTTTCTTCCTTCTCTTCTTCCTTCTTTTCTTCCTCCCCTCCTTTTCATCTTCATTCCTTGCTTCCTTCTTCCCACCCTTTTTTTCTTCTTCTCTTTCTAACTTTCTTCCTTTTTCCCTCTTTCTTTCTTTCTTTCATCATTCTCTTCATCACTTCTTCCTTCCTTTCGTTCTTTCTATTTCCTTCTCTTCCTCCCGTTCTTCCTTTCTTTCTTCCTTTCTTCTTTCCATTCTTCTTTCCTTGTTTCTTTTTCCCTTTCTCCCTTTTTTTCTTTCTTCCTCTCTCTTTCTTCCTTGCTCCCTTCTTCCCATCCGCTTTTCTTCCTCTCTTTTTGTCCTTCCTTTTTTTCTCTCTGCCTGTCTTCTTTCTTTCCATCCTTTCTTTCGTTTCCTTCGTCACTTTTTCTTCTTTTCCTTTATAAGAAAACAAGTTTCTAATGAAATGATAAATTTGTAACAAAAGAAATGAAGGTATTGAGAAAAAATGAAAGAAAGGAAGGAAGGGAGAGAGAAAGATAGAGAGAAACGGGGAAAGGAAGAGAGCAAGAAAGAAAGAAAGGGAGTAAGGATGGCAGTTAGAAAAAACGAAAGTAGAAAAAAGAAAGAAAAAAAGGAAGAAATACAGGGAGTGAGTAAGTAGGGAAAAAAGGAAGGAAGATAGATAGGACGATATAGAGAAAGAAAGAAAGAATTGAAGAAAGGACGAAATGAAGGAAGAATACAAAAAAGAAAGGAACAAAGAAAAAGGAGAAAGGAAAAGAAGAAAGGACAAAAGAAAGGAAGGAAGAAAGGAAGGAAGAAAGAAAGAGAGTGAGACAGAAAGACAGACAGAGAGAGATAGAAAGGAAGGTGGAAAGGAAGGAAGAAAGAAGAAGGATAGAAGAAAGGAAAGAAGGAAGAAATGAAGGTAGGGAGCAAGGGAGGACGAAATAAAGAAATAGGAAGGAAGATAGAAAGAAAGAGAGAGGGAGAAGGGTGGGACGGGGGGAGGGGGAGGAGGAGAAAGAGAGGGGGGGTAGAAAGGAATGGAGAAAGAAAGAAGGGAAGCAAGAAGGGAAGCAAGGAAGGAAGAAAGAAATATAGAAAGAATGAAATAGGTGGGAAGGTATAGAGAAAGGAATAAAGGAGGGAAGGGAGAATGGAAGAAAATAAGAAAGAAATGGAGGAAGAAAAAAAGGGAGAAAGACAGAGAGTAAGTAAGTAAGAAAAAAGGAAGGAAGAAAGACGGAAAGAAAGAAAGAAAGAAAAGAAGAGAGGACGGAAGGAAAGAAGAAAGACAGACAGACATAAGGGAAGAAATAGGAAGGTAGGCAGAAAGAAAGGAAGAAAGAAGTCAAGAAAGGAAAGAAGCAGCGATAAAAGGAAGGAAGTTGGGAAGTTAGGAAAATGAATGGAAAGAAGGAAGCGATTCTTTTATTGGGTTCTAATTATCATTTAGCCTGATATATCTGGAACTTCTGGAAATAAAAAATAAAAACTAAGATTCCTACGGCAAGATTTGGACAAGCACAATAATTTGTCCGACTTTGGTCGGTTCTTTTTTTTTCTAGGAACTTCAGACATTTACTTGATATCTAAATAGAAATTTGAGTGTTACTTAAGTCCAATTTTGAATTGAAGTTTTTTTGGAAGCTTTTCGAAAACATGGAGAAAAAGAAGTAAAGAGCAAAAAAGGTGAAGAAGAATTGAGTCTGTATAAATCGTTAAAAAACCTATTTCTCCTACCCCCGGAAATGTGATGCAGTTTTTGAACGGCCCTTGAAAATTATTTTAAAAATTATTTCAAAAATCATTTCATTACCTTTTCTGGAAAGAAATTCTCCGTTCTTTTGGATAATAAAGAGTACCTTCTCATAGAAAAAAATATTTATTGATAGCATTGCTAGAACGTACACATAAAATTGAAAATAATTAAGCTATCAGTTCATTACATAGTAATACATTCACACTGTCCATTCCGCGTCTTTATAAAATGACATGAGTCTACTCTCTTACTATTCATCTTGTCTAAAAAATCTGTAATTTCCTGTAATTTCTTACGCTAAAACGTGAAAATTCTCTGAATATTGAAATATGCAATAAATATTCAAATTTTGATTAGGATTTTCTAGAAATAATCTGGAAAGATCCTTCCCATTTGAACTAGGGCAGTGGTCGGATTCTTACTAGCTCAACTAGACTAGTTCGTTCTAGTCAGGATCGTTCTAGGCTCTGTACGTATCTTCCATTCTTCGGAACTAGAAGGACTATGATCAACTAGTTGGGCGCGAATCTTTTATTTTAGACAGGCTCTAGTGCGGCCCTAATTAGAATGAATTATTCGAAAAATTCTATGCAGAAACTATACAGTTCTCAAACAGCTTGGACCGCCTCACAGTGGTTCAAAATCGAAAAGTTGTGTTCATAATCGCCTACAGGTCGTATTTCTTAACCGATTTGAATGT
>WSXT02216744.1:0-17241 GCA_011762715.2 Neuroterus valhalla | reverse complement strand
TGGGTTCCGAACCACCAAGAGCAACAGCTACTTAATACTTGGAGAACTTGAAGAACTCTAGAGGTACGAGGCTCACGATTCTCCGTGGCCCGCCGAAGCTTTTCCAGAGTGCGAGGCGGGAATCGAACCCACAACCAGACAGTACCGTGGGTCCAAAGCTCATACCTTAGCCCCCACGACCAACTGACCACTATACTTTTTTTTCAATTATTTAACATCAAAATCTACAAAATCCATGTTTAAGATCCAAGGTTATAAGCTTTTAGAACGTTTTAGAATTTCTTTCTGATTTTTGATATTTTTGGGGGTTAAAAATGACAGCCTTCTCCTTCAGATAGGGGGATGAAACTTTTTTTGCAATTATTTACCATAAGAATCTACAAAATCCATGTTTGAAATTTGAGGTAAGAAGCTTTGAGAACGTTTTAGTATTTTTTCCTGATTTTTGATATTTTTGGGGGTTGAAAATAACAGCCTTCCCCTTCAGATAGGGGGATGAAACGTTTTTTTCAATTATTTAACATCAAAATCTACAAAATCTATGTTTTAAGATCCAAGGTTATAAGCTTTTAGAACGTTTCAGAATTTTTTTCCTGATTTTTAATATTTTTGGGGGTTATAAATGTCAGCCTTCCCCTTCAGATAGGTGAATGAAACTTTTTTTTCAATTATTTAACATCAAAATCTACAAAATCCATGTTTAAGATTCAAGGTAATAAGCTTTTAGAACGTTTTAGAATTTTTTTCCTGATTTTTGATATTTTGGGGGTTATAAATGACAGCCTTCCCCTTTAGATAGGAAGATGAAACTTTTTTTCCAATTATTTACCATAAAAATCTACAAAATCCATGCTTCAGATTCAAGGTAATAAGCTTTTAGAACGTTTTAGAATTTTTTTCCCGATTTTTGATACTTTTGGAGGGTAAAAATGACAGCCTTTCCCTTCAGATAGGGGGATAAAATTTTTTTGCAATTATTAATCATCAAAATCTACAAAATCCATACTTGAGATTTATGGCAAGAAGCTTTGAAACCTTTTTCTTACCAACCACCCTTTAAAAAATAAGTTTGTCAGTTGCACTACAATAAGAAAGTAAATTCAAATATTCAATTGTATACCAAAATTAAATTGATCACCCACTCACATTATAAAACTGTAGCTTTCGCAGTTCCATTTTATCATCAGTAATTCCACGATACCTGGCGTGAAAACGTTGGTCTCGTGGTCGATAGCTTTAAATATATTACATTCCCTCGTGGCCCACCAGTATAAAATTGAAGACCGCTGATTTTACTTTGTGTTGCGGGTGAGCGTCGCTTTTGTAGTTGAAAGGATTTGAGGTGAGAAGAGAGAGAAAGATAGAAAGAGAGGAAAAGGGAAAGAGAGCGATAGTGAGAGAGGTAAAGGTTTAGGTGGGAGTAAAAGAAAGGCACCGAACCATGGGCCCTTCTTCTTCTTACCTCTGCTTCTTTACCCGCAAGAGCGCTCACCACAGATTCGATGAAGACATTAAAACAGAGGAAGACTTAACGGACGAACGAACCGACGGGCGGAGACGAGATTGGCCCTGAGATTGCTTGGGAGTTGAGCCTCCTGTATGCGCGAATGTACACGCACATGTCTCGATTTGGGAGACGGTGACGAATCAAAGCAAAGACTGCATAAATTTTCGGAAATAACCGCGTGGCGGCTAATCCTTTCTTGGAATGGCGGTATATTCATAATTTGATGGGTCGTAAAGATACAAATATGCAGAAAAATTAAAATATGCAAAATAATGAAAGAACCTTGCTCATATAAAGCTCATTGGAATAAGAAGCTGCGAAGTTTCGCGTTTTATTACCTGGAAATTAGTTTGGAATGAAAGCGATACAAGATTTCAGAGACTAATGACTAATGACTTTCTTTAAACACTGAAACATCCACTGATCTTTTTTTTCCTAATGCCTGTAGGCTATTCAAAAACAAGCAGTGATATTAGTTAGTTAATCTCAATATGGTTGTTGTTACTAATCGCTGAAATAGCAGTGTGGTCTGAATGACGTTAAATTGTTTCAAAGGTTTGATTATACTCTAATGAGTCTTGAATTAAAACTGGTAGTTGTGACTTTTATGAAATCTGTCATTTTTAAAACGATCAACACATCGTTCACTTGATGGCGAGTACCGTAACTAATGTGGTAATTGCTTTCAACACAAACACATAAATAACACCAGTCAAGTAATTAGTCGCGTGCCGCACTCAAATATGTCACGCACACTCCTAATAGTTCTGCATTTCTACTTTATAAAGCTCGCATTACTTCATTAAATAGTTTGTTTGAATATTGCAAAATCGACACTTTTCAACAAGGTCCATAATGTTAGTTGATGATTTATAACCTCAAGATCATCAGTTCTCTTTCCAAGCCCGACCCCCTAACATTTAATGATCTATGGTGATAATTATTCCCTATTTCTCTCATGTGTCAGATGGATACCTGCTGTGTTCGAAGCAGTCTTGCATCACTCGCCACTGACTTTTGAAAATGTAAACTTCTGTTTCAAGTCTTGAAATAATTAGCCCGACTATTGAACCCAATTTGTGTTCCTAAAATTTAGTCACATTTTTTGTCGCATGGAATGATTTACAACTCTTGACTATTTTAATTTTTACGACCATTTTATTCAAATTCCGAGATGATTATAGAGAGAAAAAAAGTTGTCGAGTTGGGACGTGTGACCCAGCTTTCAAATCGTGTAGGTATACATGTATTTGAGAGTGTTCAAACTTATCATATATGTCACGCGGCGTCCGATGGGTAGCAATAAAGTCTAGTCCAGGACAGAATTAAAGAAGCAGGGAACCTTTCGAAAAGCGCGTTGCTGCGGGCGCGACTGAACAGGCGTGTAAATATCTTCATTAAGGAGACAGGTAACCGTACAAACGATTCCCTGGACCTGTGTCTCCGTTTTAATGACGCCTTGAAAAATTCCTTCGCTTTTAGTATATAAATGTGTTACCTCTGCCGGCCTCCTCTTTATCGTCGGACACGTTCCCAAAATTTCTCCACTCTTCGTTTGCGGTCTAATTTATTTATACGAATCGAGTTTCCGTTGATCGTTACCGTATCTACCATGAAAGACGGAGAAAATATTTTATTCGGATATTATCAAACCGATAAATACACACAAGAAAATACAAACACACAGATATACAGTACATTTTATGTTCCTGAACTTAAAATACCTTCCTGTAGTAAACACTTTTACAATCTCTTTGATCTTAATTATTATTCAACGAAACTGTAAAGCATTAAGTAAAGGAAGGCATGGAAAGCTTCATTTCCAAACCGAGGAATATGACGGAACATATATCAACGTTGACAAAGGTTTAGACTGATTTTCGCTAGCTTCCAGGGAAAGCTTCTGTGCGCGGTTTATTGTGGGTTTAATATTCGTCAATCTGCTTTGATTTTTGTAGTAAGGTTGACGTTGGTCACATATCGTATTGCGTGTCAAGCCGTGTCTAGTTCCTTTGCGATCAAAGCGAGATGCTCATCTCCGGTCAAAAACTTCTTTGGGTTTAAAGTCTAACGTTACGCTGCGTCTGCCGTAAAGTAGCTATATATAAAGTTATACGACCGAAGAACCCCGTCGCCAGGAGCTGAATGTTCGCAATCCGTACAAAAGGCCTTTCCTGCAACCGGAAATAATTAATTTACCGGCGATAATTACTTACTTATGGCTCATTCACTGATGTGTTCTGCTAGATCTTGAGACTGATTACTTCATTCATGAATATCTTCTACAAAAAAATCGATTCTTCTATATAATCATCTTCGCATACGGCTCGAAGGACTGGAATGTATGATAATAATATGATTTTTAATGATAATTTTGAGAATGCACTGTTTTGTTAAGCAGTACCCTTACTTCAAGATATTCATAGAATATTCAGAAATGATGCAAGATGCATCTCTTGGAGCTAAATTAAGACTTATGAGGAACAAGTTTCTTCATCATCCACGGCTATTGGCGTAAAGACAGACGACCGGAAAGTTGAGGACAGCCACAAGCCGAAAACGAGATGTCACTCCATCCGCTTCTTGGCTCAAATTTCTCTCCCTTTAGCCCTCATCTTTTATTCTTCCTCGCCGCTTCGCCTTTCCGCTCCTCCTTCTTTCTCTCTCTTCTTTGAGGAGCGCGCCGCATTCAAAATGTGTCGCACTTATTGCCGCGTGACGTACACCATGTGGTTTTCCATTCCTCTCTTTCAGCATGCTATTGCCACATTTCAGCAAGATCTCGTAATAAATATTGCAACCCGAAACCCCGTGAACTTGTCAGGTTCCTAACTTTGTACCAACCATCTCATTCTTACATTTCCCTGTTCAATGAATAAGTGGATTCCATCCCTTCAACGTCTATCCAATGGAAATGTTTCTGGTTCGCAGAAAACACTCAAAAAGGGAATAGAACATGAAAGCGTGCAGGGAAGTGTAATTCGCGAATGGATTGTGGGACTGAAGAGTTCAGTAGTCTGGAGAGGATGGTACGAGTAAAGCAATAGATAAAGATAGATGTGCCGGTTTCCGGCGTGTCGTGTTAACGACTTGAGTCTTATCCGTCGTTCAGCCTCCCTCGCCTGCCAGTGGCAATAAGAAGATAGAGAGGAGCGCAGAGCTGCTATGGGCGTAAGGAAATGCAAAGAAGACAGAGATGGAGTTGAGGGTCTTTATAGGATGGCAGCGGAGTTGAGTTAAGGGAGCAAGTGCGATGGATGGACGTAGGCGGCACAACAGAGATGGAGAATCGAGTAGCGCCATACATCCAGTCATCTGGCACTCGACAGGATTCAAAATAGAATCCGCGCAGCTCCTCTTCCGCCACAAAAAAAGTGCCGTGACCGACAAAGTTGACGATGTTTTCATTGTAATTATACCGTTTATCTTGCCCCGTTTATGTTCTCACTTTCCGTTATTCTTTCATCGTTTTACACCTAAAGAGATCCTCTTTGTAAAACCAATTTTTTCTCTCTTAGACTTCAGACTCTTAGAGGTGAATCTAAAGCAAGCTACAAAGATTTGGTCTTGAATTAGAGATGCAGACTTAGGAAACTGTTCCTATCGCGGTCCAAATAGGCAACCTATTTCATTTAAATTACTTCCATAATAAGCCCCCTATTGTGGCCCTAAACAGGGTCGCTTTTGGCCCTACATAAAGTACATGATCACAAACATTTTTTACATTTTGCAATACGGAAAAAATAATTGAATAGTGTTGCTTGAAAGGCTCAATTTATGCCAGACCTAAAACTTATTCATTCTAAGTTGCTCACTGTTGACGCTCTGTATTTACCATCTAATACGCACAAAATTTCTAATGAAATATGAAATTATTGACGAATTTGGGTAATGGTTGAAATGGAAAGAGAATGATTGATTGTGAGAGGGGAGAGTCATAGACCAGCGTAGACTAGTCGAATTCTAAAAAAAAAAAAACGATTTAAATTGCGCGCGAATAGCCAATGATCCAGTGATTCAAATTCCATTGGTTATCCCTCTTAAATCGCACTCCTTTTTCGGCCAATAGGTGCGCTCCCTCATCGCAAGTTCGCAAGCATCTAACTATTCTAACCTAATCTGGTGTCATGGCGGATGGACGTCTCCTAGCGTAACATCATGCTTGCATTGAGTATCGAATATAAAAAACGTTTTCTTCTATTTTGACAGTGTCAGTGCTTCAATTATTTCATTTTCTAATCTCATGCGGAAGAAATATACGACTTCCTGTTAGTCGAATTTGTTAGAATAGGACCAGAAATTTGATATGTTGACTGTATATCAAATCTCCTCTGTCGGCCCCCAACAATTTTGCGTGACCAAACTGGCATGGCCCATAACAATTTCCCTGATTGGGACCCTAGAAATAATAGAGAAATCCCATCAGGGCCCCTGCAATACCGCATCAAAATTTCTACACGGGGTAGGGAGCACAATTATTTATTAATACTGTTGGGGGATCAATAATTTTTTTAAAGAGGAATATGTAAATTATTTGTGTTGTGGATTCAACTTTCTTTCCTCTGACCTGGACTAAAGAGGACAAAGAGAGGTCCAGAATTGCATTTCCGGCATGGAGCGCGGCACGCTCTCCCTTTCCGGGAAGACAACCTGACCCTGTCGTCGGAGGACGGCGCCAGTGTTCTGCATTTTGCCTCCGTTCTGCAGACGACATTTTTCGGATAGATTGAGTACGGTCACAAAAACTGCAGACCCCATGTGGCCCTTCCCTGAAAAAATTGTCGTTCGGATTCGTTAAGCAGCGATTGTCGCGAGGGCGTGCTACTCAGAAGGCACTATTTAGTTTCAAAGGAAGCTGCTTTTTGTCAACAAAAATGAAGAAGTAAAAGTCGACCTTATATTTGTCGCGGAATTAACTTCTTTGGGACACGTTTCTTCGACATTGCCTGACAAAGATAGTCAAATTGACAGTAATACTGTCAGTTATATCACTGTGAAAATGATTTACTGTACTTGAACATAAGAGAATTTTAATTTAGAAATTTTTGAAGGTGTAGACTGATCTAAGAAATTTTTTTTTGTGTGATTACAGATTATCCGGAAGTGCAACGACGCTTGGAAGTCCGGGGGGTGGAAACGGTGGTAATACCGGAGGTGGCGGAAACGGTGGTGACAGTGGCGGGGGCGGCAACAGAGGTGGGGGTGGAGGAGGCGGTGACGGGGGTACTGGAAACACGACTTCAAGTGGGGATTTCTTGCGCAGAAGTCACCCCCTTGCAGATCATTCACTTCTCCATCCCGCCTATCGGGCCAACTACATGGACCAGCTTTATCACCATCTCCAAGCCACGCACAGCCCCAACCCCTCATTACACGGTAATTACGCGTGCCTTTAAACCCATTAAGAAGTGTTGTTGCTCTCAACTAATTACACTAAGGATCATATTTCAAAGTCTAAATACCTTTCCTGTAGTCGACAGATTACTTTCAGAGTCCGACTCAACATCTTCTTCTTAAGTCTAACATGTCTTTATGGTACACTAATTTATTCGTGAAATTCATTTGATTAAGATTGTTGATATATTTATTTGATGAATTGTATTGAGCAAAAGACTGTGTTTTAACAACTTTCTGGAAAGTGGGTATATGCATATTCATGAGCAGATAATAGGACCCTTTTTCTTGTCTCTAGTTTTCACTTGAGTCGAAGAACTCAGTTTCCGCGTATACTCGAGTTGAGAGCAGAAGCTAGTAGAGTACTCAGTGCTCACCTATTCATACGGGCGGATGCTTTGAATTCACGTGTGCTTTGCAAAAGCTTTTCAAAGACTGCCCGCATTTCCGCCGGATGTATCGGCGATTTTTAGCCAACACGTGTTCAAATACTAGTGTACGGATTTTCATGTATCCAGTAACAAGTCATACTTGTAATACTCAGGATTCATTAGTATAGATTCAAGAATAAAGGAGACCTACAGTACTGAACCAATCATCAAATAAATAGTGCTTCAATTCCTACCTAATGTATCCAAATGTATATAAAGCTAAATAGTAATATTTTTCTTATCCAGGACTGGGTGGATTGGGGCCGGAGTACCTTCTGCATGCAGCCGGACCTGGCAGTGCACTAGCTTCATCTGAATTTCCATTTTCCATTGATGGTGAGTTCAATTTTATTCCTATCATTCCCAACGAATGGAAATTGGAGAAAATCTTGGGGTTCAACTTAATATCCAGAGTGCTAGTGTTCGTATAAAGGACAAAGGGTATTTGAAGAGTGAGCGATATAGATCTAAAGAAAATGGTGAGAACTGAGCAGGGCAGGGCGAGGACATGAAGGAGAGACTAAGATACGGAATGAGAAGCGAGAGGAAGTGCAGTGTGCAGCAGTAGCTACGAGACGATTACGGAGGAAAGGGTTAGACGGGGCAGCTCGTTAGCCAGCTCCACTGCCGCATAATTGAATCGACTTGGAGCGACACGACCTCATTAACACCTTAACGCCTACCCTACAGGTTGTCTCACATTTCACCATCAGGAGATCTGCCTCACTGGTACCACCCAGATAACTTGTATAATCCACTCTAATCTGTTGCTCCCTAACCTGGACCCATCGTTGATAATCTCTTGGCAATATGTCCATATTTCTTATTCAATTACAATCAGGTACTAACATCATAGTAAGAGAGTAAAGGATAGATTGACAGATCCAGACAAGAAGGAATTTATTCGTAATTGGTATTTTAAAATGATCTATTCGGAGAAATCGAGAAAGTATCTTTTACTGGCTCCACAAATCAACAAAAACTGAGGAAAAGTTTTCCGTCAAAAATGGACACGAAGAGAGATATTCGTATCAGCAAAAGATTCTCATTGTGCTAAGTACTTGGATGGAAATCGATTGCTTTTGAAAGACCCTATACACTTTTGGAATGCACTCGGAGTAGCACGCTTCCACACCGAGACGATCGAAGCTGCTGATCGTAGGTACCAATTTACATGTCTCAATCTCATGTTCAGCCTGAGAAAAACAGCGAACGGCTTCGAGACCATGAACGAGGCGTTGAGAGCATCCTTCGTACAATCTTCTTAGGACCATTGGATAGAACAAAAGTCTGATGAAAGTTTATTGAAAATTTAAACTCTATTCCCAATTCGACAATAACAGCAAAATTTTCTGCTTCGAAAATGATTCTTAAGAACAAGAATAAAGAATTAGGAACCAGACACAACGTGACCTTGGCTACAACTTAACAAATTAAGGTCATTCATTCCTGCAGAGAGTTTATTGGAAACATGATCCGAGGGACTCCCGATGGAGATACCTCCTCAAACTAAGTTAACTCTTTAGCATCTGATTACCGTGCTCACATGCAATTTTCACAGCAATTTTCCTGTATAGCTTCTGTTTGAACACTTTACTTAACAATGGGAGCACGCGAACAGGAAGTGTCTCGTTATTCGCTCCCTTCATGGAAGACTGAGGACGAAAGCGACTAAGAATGAGGGAGGTTTGTGGCCTGGACATTTTAACAGCGATTTACCTGCGACCGCAATCTACCTTCGTAATACAGGAACCATCGCTTTCTTAAGTTCACCACGAAGCACTCTCATATTGCAGAATGGTACGTGGATGGTACTCAAAGAATACCCTGAGGGCCGTGACAGGAACAGGGCTGTAGAAATAATTCTCTACCTTCCTTCCCTGTATTATACATGGCATAGTACCTGTTCGCGTTTTAATCGGGGAACTCTGTCGTTCTCGGTTTTCACCTGGCTGACCGCACTGCCAGGGCGAGTATAGAGTTACTCGCGGTGAGTTCTCCTTCATTTTCAAATGTTTTTTTTTTCATCGAACCGCCTACCAATTCGTTAAGCGATCAAATTTGCGGTGGTTGTCAAACGAGCGGCACCTTTTAACGCCAACAACTTTTTCGCCTCGATTTTTGTTATAAAGAGGAAGGGTGTTTAAGAATCGATAAAAAGTTGTGTGGTAAACCACACCAATTGTGTTACAAGGTGACTGCTTTCGATGTATGAAATTATTGTAACTATGTAGAAAGAGAAGCACAATTTGCATCATCCGATTTTTATCTCCAATTCAGATTCGTTTTTTAGAGAAGTTATATCAACTTTTTGAACGTTTAATAACGAAATTTCTTTTTTATTCACAGGTTCAAGACTGGGAAGTCCTCGTGCATCGGCAATAAGGGCGAGTCGTAAGAGGGCTTTGAGTAGTTCGCCGTATTCAGATCGTTATGACCGTTTTGATATTGACAGTATGATCCGAATGAGTCCCAACAGTTTAGCTTCCTTTGTAAACGGATCGCGAAGTAGCAGTACAAGTGGCAGCTATGGACATCTTTCAGCCGGTAGGTTTATTCAAAAAAGTTTTTACAATTCTTCTCAGAGTAGGATTTTTTCTTCTCGGAAAATGTTGGTAACATCTTTTACATTCTTGTAAACATTGAGGCTCAATACGAATTTAGATTTAAACAATGTCACAAGGTTCTTCTCCTTAACTTGCCCTAATGTATCAATTTGAATACAATGCAAATATCTAATAATGAAATCACGCCACATTGACTTACCTGAAGCGATGTGTGTTTTTAAGTTGAGGCAGGCAATTTACGAAGAAATCGAGTAATCAATGAATTAGAATTCAAATGGCGAACTCGGTAGTCGTACCTTGGCGTGACTTGTTAACCGCAGGTAGTCTTCGTTTTGGATTCGCGAGAGGCAACGAGCGTATCACGCTATTTTGTTAAACACGCTTGCTAATATCACGATATGAATTTCATTAATTCAAGCAAAAAATATTGGTTTTCTGTTACCAAGTATAAAAATATGATAGATTAAAAAGACAAATCTATAACAATCACAAGTGATGGAATATATTTAGTTAAAATTACGCATGATCAACATTAAAAAATATATAACGATGTTTGAACAAGTTTCAATTTTAATAAATTGCGTACTATAGTTACAGGACTTGAGAAAACTCTTGAAAAATTACTTGTACACAGGTGTTGTGTCTACACTATCTCTTATGGCTTGAAAACGCTCAAGACGCGACGCAGTCAATTCTTATTCAAGCTTTGTCCGCTTGCCGGAAATACGCTGCGCAATCTGAGGATTATTAATTGAGCAAATTATTTTTTCTTTATTCATCCTCAGATTCCTCAGTCTTTGTCAATGCATCAAGCATAATATCTTTTTTTCTTATCAGGAGGGGGATTTCTCCCACCTTCTTAATTTAATTGAACAAGTAAATTGAGCAAACAATTTGGCTTGCAAGTTGAAGCCTGAGTTCTTGATTAAATCGTCCCTTCGTGATGAAAATGTAAGAATTCCTTTTTGTTCCAGCCATGAGTCCAGCACTGGGAATGCATCCAGGAATGACTCCACACTTCCAGCAACTGCAAGCTCACCTGTTGCGGAGTGCTGCTGCCGCTGCGGCCCTTATACCACCCCATCCCTTACAGCCACCCTGTCCACCACCTCCACCCCAATCGCAGGCCCACCACCCCCACGGGCATTCCCACACACATTCCCATTCCCATGCCCACGTCCACTCACATGGACATTCCCATAACCTCAGTCAGCACTCGCAGCTCTTCCCAGTGTCGCCACATTCCACGGGAACGACCGCTATCAGTAATCACGCTGGAGGAGTACCTACGAAGAATGAAGTAAGTTATTTGCATCTAGCTGCTTTAAACATCGAACCCGCGCGTTCCTTCACGGTTTTCTTCAAGCGTTAACCGTTCCCCGACTGCGTTTGATGTACCGATCTATTAGAGAATCGATAATATAAGCTGCAAGAATGTGCGAACGACACTCTATAATATCCGGAATTGCAGTCTGTCCTCTTTTTCACCTTCTCTTAGTTTTATTACCTTTTTACCCTTTCAATTGAGAAATACATTGGAACACCTAAAATCGAGAATTCTGACACTCATAACTCTTTTTCTTTTACAAAATTCCAATGTATTTTGCAAAAATCAGAACACAAGACGCTATTGCAGATAACCTTTCAGATGAGGAAACTAAACTGGAAAAATGAAAATTACTTTACTATCCCGAGTGGAATTCACAAAATAGGTATATTTCAAAGATGCCCTTTTCTTCATGAAACATAAAATAAGTCTTGCATTAGATGACAGGGAAGGTCTAAGAAATCCTAAGTGAACTTTATGAAATAGGTATAATTTGAAAATGCCCTTTCTTTAGAAAACGTGAAAGATACATTAGGTGGCATTAGATGTCAGGGTTATTATTATTATACCATTAAGCCAAATCCCTTTCGGGGTAAGCTTAACTCGTTTATACTTTATTATTGCAAACGAATTAGCATTGGTTAAGTTGGACACTGTTAGAAATTTCTACATAACTGACCAAACAAGAACTAGTCAAGTTATAAACAAAATAATTTATTTTTATTGAGAAGAAAAATAAAAAAACAAAAAAATAGATAATTGTATTTTCTTATGACCAAAAAAAATATGAAATTGCAAGAGAAAAAAAATCATCTACTAAAAAAAGAAAAAAAAGGAAAAAATTCAGTCCAACCACGAAGGATGAATCTGTTTCCCGAAATACCAAGGAGGTTCATTTTCTAGCGACATTTTCGAGCAAAAAAATTAATTTTGTTGTAAATTCGACATTAATGAGAAAATTCAATTATCTTCTTTTTCTTTTCACTTTCCAATGAATTCAACCTGTTTGCTGCTAATTCGTCTTCTTGATTTGGAAATTCATGTATTGACGCCTAAAAATTCATCTTTTTTGTAGAAAATCCAATTTCTTGATAGGAAGTTCATCTTTCCATTCGAGAATTCAACTATTTTGTTTTAAATTCGTCATTATTGAGAAAACACAATTATCTAAGATTTTTTTTTACTTTCCAATAAATTCAATCTTCTTTGCTGATAATCTTCGCGATGTCTTCTTCGCTTTGTCTACGCGATCTGGAAATTCACGTATATGGCTTAAAAACTTATCTTTCAGTTAGAAAATTCGACTTCTTGATATGAAGTTCATCTTCAACATCAAGATTATTATTAGCAATCAAATTGATTCCAAAGAATTACGTATATTATGAATTCAATATTAATCCATTTTTTACTCTTCTAAATTTCTTAATCTGAAATAATAAATCAAAGTATCTTAGAATAACAGGAATGAAAAAACAAAAGTATCCATATTGAAGTCTTGTACTTCCACTGAATTTGAATTCAGTACATTTCAAATTTGTAGCATTTCAAATTTAATTTGATTGAATTATTTAAAAAAATAATATTTAAAGTTTGTTAACACCTCGAAGTTCATTATTTTTTAATGATTCATCTTGAAATTGGAAAATTTTCAAAACATGCTGGGAATCGGTTAGGTGTACGGAAAATTCCATAACACTACATAACTACACAGTACGTAAAGTCGAGCGTAAAATTCATTTGATAAAAATAGAAATGATTAAATTTTGAACTGTTCAAAGTTGAAGTCGAGATTTGAGCTTTTCATAAATATTGGTACTTGAAATTCTTCAGAATTTTGAGAATGGTTCAATCCTGCAGTTTGGAGCTAATTTTCAAAATATCCTTCTGAATATTTCCAAACAAACCCTTGTATGGGTTTATTCGATATATTTATTTGTTTATGGTTTTAAAGCAAAATCAGCTTCGACAAGTGATATGAGCATTTTCGATGTTTTTTAGTTTATTGCATAGTTTGGAAACTATTTCAACTTTTCATCATGTTCTCTTTTAACTGATCTTTTAGTTTATAGGGTAGGTCTGAAAAATAAATTTTTGTAATCAAAATTGACATTGACTATTCCAAAAAGTAGCCTTCTTGCGGCTAGCCTCGATTACGTTCAACTCAAAAGTTCTTGCACTTTCGGGTATGCCCCTGATTATTTTTAGCAAAAAATAAAAAAATCGTGTTTCGCGTTTTTGAGAAAATTCATTTATTTTCTTCAGGAATAAAAATCCAATTTTTCTGAAAAACAACGCAAAATAAGAATATGAGTTGAAATAGTATTGTATTATATAGTATATACAATAACTACAATATACTATACAATTTTACCCTCACTCGATGATGATACAACATTTTATTTTTGAACACATTTGTTTTTAGTTAGGTAATAATCTGCAGAACATGCTGCAACATAAGCATTTTCAGATTCTATTTCTATCTATTTTTCAATAGCTCATTATTCCAAATTCATTTCTAATATATTTTTATACTCAGAACTTCTAAGGATGCTCACTAGATACAGTCTCATTTAAAATTGAGCATAGTTTAGAAGGATTTAAAAAATCAACTAGAATATATTAATTGTTGATAGTGATTTATTTTGTGAGAGGTGCTGGAGTTTCCTTGGCAAAAAAATCTCTCGGGCTCAAATGATTTTTGATTCAGTAACAATAGTTGCTTCACTTTTATGGTTTTAATTTTGTCGTGAAAAATTTTTGCAGTTTTTATCGAATCATCAAATACTCGTTTTATTCATTGAAAGCTTATCTACGACTCTATTTCGCTTTTGCAGATTCTTCAATTGCGAAAGCTTCTAATTCAAACTTATCCAATTATAATGGCTTCAAAGCATGTGACACAGTCAAATTCCTCTATCACGTACCTCTTTTTTTTCTTTGTACCCAGTTTTTTTCAACCATTGAACTTTTTTTGTAAATGAAATATCGGACTAGAAGTTTGGAAAAAGTATGAGGAGACAATAACCTACGTTTATGTACTTTATTTGAGTCGAAATTTCGCAAATAATTTTCAGAAATAATTTTTTCTAAATTCTGACTCAAATAAAGTACCTTCATACATAAACGTAAGTTATTCTCTCCTCGTGGTTTCCCCAAACTTTCAGTCCTTTATTTAATGTGAAAAAAAAAATTCTATGGAAAAAAAAAATTGGTTGGAAAGATTGGTTTAATTTGAAATGCTCTCTGTTTTAAATGTTTCGAATAAAAGTTGTAAATGTGATACTGTACACTTTCCAACGGTGTAAAGACACAACAACACTTTTGACGATTCAAATTGAAATCTTCCAATTCTTGTTACTTCTATTTTGGAAGGTAGATTAAATGACTTTGAAAAATTGAGGCATAAATCGGACAGGTAGCAGTGAGTCGAAAAAGTGTTGACTGCTAAATAAACTGAAAACTTGCAAACGAATAACATTAAATAATCTTCCGAAATTGATTGATCCTTTCCCTTTTTTTTTTTTTTTGAGAAATTAAGCTTAAGGTTCTACCGTTTCACTCGCGTTCACGCAAAAGCTTCCCGAGCCTCGCCTTGGTCCTCTTCGTCTCTTCGAACCTGTGCGAGGAACGTATTGGGTTACTATGCACGGTCTTCGGGTTACAGCCAATCTCGCGCACATTATTTCGCTTGAGTCTTCATACGATTCCTTTTTCTTTTCATCCTGATTTATTTACATCCACAGCGGCGTTTTCATTTTTTATCTCAGGCCCTGGCCTGGTGCTGCTGCCTGCCCCTCCATCTCTCGTATGTCTGCACGCTGTAAAGTCTCGAGTCCGATTGTATCGGCTTGTATTTCGCTCCTGCCCTCTTGGCACAGAGTCGTGGCTGCTTCTGCATGGTCCCACTATAATCTATATGGTCCCACTATGGTACCACTTTGGGACCACTATAGTGCAGCTCCAAGTGTAGGCTGTGTTCTCTGCAGGTATGAGAAATGGAAGAGGGGGCAAAAAGGGGCAAAGAGACGATGAGATGGAGCTCACGCTTGAGTGTATGTGTCTGAAACAGAAAAGGAGAGAAACGAAAGATGGATATAGGACTCTTTGTCAGGGGCATAGCGGGGAACCACGTACGTGCACGTACACGCGCTCAGACGGGTATCCGGAGTTACGTCTATATCAGGGAACGGAACACAACTCGATTCCTCGAGTGGTTTACGATGGTTTGCAACCATCGATTCAATCGGTGCAGCATTCAACTGATCGGTACGCAATGATTCCCTAAATTATATGTGCTAACTAAACCGTTCAATTTGGAGGAATAAATCAGCACTTGTTAAAAAATTGATGACGCACTAGTGTGGTGCAGCGAGGTAGTGACTTATTCTTAGCTCAAACTTAATCAAATGAAGATGATGATTTATTGAAAATACGAAATCAGTAGATAATTGAATAGACGAGTCGATGCGCACACGTTACCTTTTACATGCGATAAATATTGAGATTGTTTCGGGAAATTTGATGTTCTAGGACAGAGGTGTCCAAGGTTACCACCTTGAATGCGTTCCTGCGTTAAGCGCGATTTGGAAAGGGGAAACGAGAAGAGAATTCTCGGAAAAGCGCTCGGAGAAGGGAAAGAAAGGAGAAGCGCGCCAGGTATGCGTTGGACACCCCTGTTCTAGGAACAATCGATCCCGCCGCGATGATAATATACGAATTACTTTATACTGTTATCTGATAACTTATTGGAATCCCACTTTGGAATGCTCAGGGTGGCGACTTGACCGAGAAACCGGGAAATGACCGGGAATTCGATTGAAAACCAGGAATTTACTTAACTCAACCTAACTATGAATTGATCGTAGCCCATATCATTTCTATTGGAACAGGGAAATTCTTTTATGGAACTGGAACTTTTCAAACTTATTATCATTCGGATTCAGGAGAGGAATTTTTAAAAATCGTTCCTCCAATCCAAAATTTTGAAGCCCCCTCTTCTTGAATTTGAATATAGAAAGTACCTTAGGCAGTGTTCAGAGTAAAAGTAGTACTCGTTTTAAATTTAAACTCATTTGTTGAAAATCAATTCATCTTTTTTTAGTGAAAATCCAAGTATTTAGTTGAACATTGATTTTTGAATTTCAAAATTAAATTATTTCTTTGAAAATTTAAATAATTCGTAGGAAATTTGCCATTTTTGTAGAAAATCAATCTTTATGGTTGAAAACTCATCTTTTTTTTCTTAAAAAATATATATTCCCGCTGAAGATTTATCATTATACCTGAAGGTTCATCAGTTTGGTAGAAAATCAATTTCTTCATCTGAAAATTTAACTGTTTCATTTTTAGTAGAAAATTGATCTTTTCGAGTCCAAAATCAGACAATTCGTCGACAATTTTTCTTTTTGAATAAAAAATTCAATTATTTCGTTGAAACTTTATATATTTTGATGAAAAATCGATCTTCTGGTAGAAAATGATTTTTTTCTTCGGAAGCTAATATTCTTCTTTACGATGAAGAATTCAAGTTATACATTTAGTTGTATTTTATGGTTGAAAACTAATTTTTTGTCAAGAATTGAACTATTCTCGTTGAATGTTCATTATTACAGTTAAAAATTCGTCCTTCTGGTTTAAATTTCAACTACTTCAGGTAAACTTTTACCATTTCATTTGATTCTTCATCATTCTGTGTAAAAATGTAATAATTTGTTTGAAAGTTAGTTTTTTGTTTGTTTGTTGACAGTTCTTTTTTTTTTTGAAAGTTGGTTTAACTTATTCCAATTAAAAAGTCCATAGTTTTAGTCATAAATTCATTTGTTTGCTGAATATAAATTTTTCCATCTCAAAATTTGAGTATTCAAATTTTTCTTGACAATCAATCTCTTTTGGTTAAAGTTAATTTATCTCTTTTAGAAAATTCAACTCCTTCAGTTGATTACCCCGAAAGGGATTTGGCTTAATGGTATAATAATAATAATAATAATAATAATAATAATAATAATAATAATAATA
>WSXT02216734.1:2639-17242 GCA_011762715.2 Neuroterus valhalla | reverse complement strand
ATAGGAAAATATGATAAATTTCCATAAATTACCGTAAAATTCTATTATTTGCAACCAATCTTCCCTCAAAGTTTTTAAGGTGAGTGGAATGATTATCGTAAAATGAAAGCTTACAGATTTTTAATTTTCATTATTCATCTCAGACGTCACTTTTCACTCCCTTGAGAGTAAAAAGTAGAGCTTTAGCCCCGCTTCATAGGCATAGAAAAGGCCTGAAATCATGCATGTGTTATAAGAAATGATTTTACGTATAAGAATTTATAAACCATCCCAATTATATATAAAGTACCTTAGTCTCTACCTTTTTGAATTGGTCTCAAATTTGGTTGAATTTTCCGAAGTCAAAGTTGAATTTTATGCCTATAATAGACCATCCCATTTTCCTCACATGTAGATCTTGAGCGTTTCTTTAATTACAGTAAGTAAAACAATTGCGATAATACGTCCACTACTTATTTTTAAATTCTTTTTTGACAATATTGACAGACAAGAATAGATGCCTTATTCGATAAACTCTTAATTTAGTCGACCAAGCCATGAGTATAACCTGATGATTGTGCGACGCAATTGCACTTGAAAAGCTCTATAAGTTTCCTATCTGATATACGAAATTATTTGTTTGTTTGTGAATATTCTAATAAACTCTACCAGAAAAATTCTCTTAGATGAGAAAGTCCCAAATTCTCCTTATTCCAAATATAAGTGTCAGAGAAGGTCCCCAAGTAAATTTTAACAGATTTAACATTGTTCCTAATTTTTGAATTGAGAACGTCATTAACACAGAATCTGCATACATACATTTTTTATTGTTTTCAAATGATGCTTTCAAACTTCGATGAAGCTTCATATTAGAATTTGTTGAAAAACAAACTTTTTCATTACCAACTTATTATTTCTCAAGTGTTAATTTATATTGTACAATAAAATTTGTGTTTTCATGTATCATTGGCACGTAGTAAAATTGTGATAATAACTTATTACAACCCTTAAGATTATGATGCATTATATTAACAATTGACAACATCAATTCGCTTTTTGCGCTAATTACTGCCAACTCAATACGGCCTACTTAATAGATATCTATGTACTATTTTTGATAATTATGATACCTATTTACATGACCTGCTCCATTTGCTCTTTTCTAAGGCTACAACAATACTTTGTTTTTTTTCCAAGAACTAAGCTTAATAAAGAAAAAAAGTATCAAATTATCAATAAATTTGATATCATCTTTCAATTTTTTTAATTCCTAATCCAAAAAAAGTATTACAGCAAGTACAAATAAATACAAATAATTAATAAACTCAGTAGAAAAAATGTACAGTCTGAACGAATCATTCGTTGTCATGGCTTATGGTTTTTTTTCTACTTCCATTAAATATTTTAAACGTTATTCTCAAGATATGAATGTTTCATTTTCCGAACGAAAATAATCATATTTCGACACATTTTTTTCTCCTTTTGGTGTACAGCCCCAAATTCTCTCGCCAAATCATAATTTGGCACGTCGACTATATTCTATTCTTTTTACACATTTTTAAAACTATAACATCACTTTCGAATTCCATTCCGAGAAAATCTTATGAACACATTTACAGATCAATTTACTACATTTGCGACGCAAATCGCGTATATACCTTATAAATAGTAACGGTTCCAAAATATCAGCAGCAACCTTGTAAGGAGCCAGTAGGTAACAAATCTGTCCTCGAAATCGATTTTCTAATTCGATCAAGTAAAGTTTGTGCTTGACTCAACGAAATATTTACAAAGAGATTTATTCGAAGAATAGCATTACTATATCTTACAGAAATATGTAATAGTTTACGTTTCGATATGCGCAACGCCTGAAAACTGTTCAAAGTAAGTATATTCACAAAAATTCATTTAGAATAAAATTTGATTTCGGCGAAATTCAATTCAAGAACTCGTTTCTGGAAATTCGATTAAATTAGAGTACTATTCATTTTTTGGCGAAGAGTTTATAGGTTCGTAAGTGCCACTCCGTGATCCAATTTCAAATAGTGGATTTGAAATATGTGACTGCATTTAAAGCTCATAAGGAGAATTAATGATAATTTAATGACCATGGAAGTCGAGGGGTACTCAAATTCGAATTTATACTTTAACCGAATAAATAATTTCATGTGATTTCAAATTAAATTGGAGTAATCCAGATTAAACGGTTTGAAATTTGGAGCATGCAAAATTAGATCATTTCGAATTGAGACAATAAGTGAAAAAACTTATGAACGTTTGCACACTTTGAAAATATGAAAAATGTTTCTCAAAATTAGTCAGTGATAAATCCGAAGCTTCCAGGATTAGGAAATCCAATCAGGATACGAAAAAAAATTTTGATTAATTGATTCCAAATATTCAGGGATGAAACTCTTCAGAATCAATCAATTTCAATCAGTTGAAAAACATGTCAGTTTGGAGTCTTATTAAATTTCACAATTTGGAATGTTGAGCATGTCGAAGTTTCAAAATTGTTAATGAAATCGTTTAAAATGGAAAAATTTAAAAGATCGTAAAAATATGGAAAATTTGATAAGCAATTTTTTTGATTTTGAAGAATTTTAGAATATGCATACCTTTTGATTCAAGCTGACATGTATTGGAATGATATATTAGAATTCAAATGTAAGGCAATGAATAATTAAATTCTAAAATTGTTAATCGAATGATTTCATTTTGAGATGATGAAAATTTCCAACTGATTTGGAAGCATTCCAAGGTTCAAGAATAATATAAATTCATTAGAAACATTTATTCAGAAGTATTTAGTAGGTTAGTCTCTACCTAAGTATCATTGAACCAAGCGCTGCTCAACTTTTGTGATCCAATTTCCATTTTTCCATGGCGGCACAACTTCAGCGGTTTCAAATTATTATTTAAACATCTTTTGTCTCAAATGACCGTCAGATGATTCACAATTATTACAAAAACCTATGTTCTATCATTATAAAAATGCTGCCTGTTCTATTTTAAATTTTAAATGAGCTTCTGAATAGAGAAAAAAAGTATTTGTCCCAATTTTATATATTTTTTTCTCACATTTTCCCTATATTCCATCTTCTCTCGAATTATTTCAAAAATTCATCCGATCCCAGAGACAAAATACGTATTATTTCAAAAGACAGCATTCTAGTGAGAATGGTGGGCTTAAAATGCGAGCAGCAGGGATATTTTATTTTTCTTATACGAACGATGAGTTTCAGGGTGAAGCCGTCGAGTTTTCAGGAACTGCAGAATCCTGATTTAAAGAATTCAACAGTGCTTCGTTTTCCTTCCTCACTGCAACAAAAAAAAAACATTTGAGATATATATTGAAAAGTGCGATATCGTTTTGAAAAATATCTCTGCATAAAATTTTTGTATTTAATATGTTGACTATAACAATAATTTATGGTATTCAGTTAGAGGTATCTATATTTTAGCTCAACCTAATAAATTTCTCTTAAATTGGAGTGAAATTCCGTAAATTTTGATCAATAACAAATTATTTTAGCGCAAAATAAACATCCATCATACTTGTGTCAAACTTCTGAAATTTTCAGTTCGACTTTTCGCAATGTAACTTCCTTGAACTTCCGTTTTCTTCTGAACTATTAATCGAAAATCGACCACTTAAAAACAAATTTCCGGATTTAAGAGTACTCCAAGATGAATAAAAGATTTGACAAGTCGGTTTTGTGGAAGCGGAAGTCAAGGAAAGTTTCCTATTGAAAATAAAATTCGATTTAAGATTTGTAGGAAATGGAAACATTGATAAAATCATGGTTAAAGTTTAGGACTTTGGAAGAACTGGATTATGTGGAACTTGATTTTTATATCACGGGAATATCAAAAAATAATCATGTATCGCTCCAAAAATTTTGATGCAAAGCTAACAACTTACATCAAAATTCTCGAAGAGTTCCTTATATAGGGTCAATATATTTCCTCACTGAACATTATAAATAATTATAAAATTTCATAGTAATGTTTTTCAATAAATGCGTAAAAATATTGACATCCTGTGTCTACAAATTGTGTGGAAAGTGCCATATTACTCTCCTGTGAGATTAGCGTGCGGGAATAAGACATTCCCGCACAATGTACTGTATACAGAAGACTTCCGTTTAGCTGAACCGCTACGCGACGTAAGCATTCGTTTAGCTGAACTCGAGAGAAATTCCCACCACTGCCCCCCTCCGCATGGGTATTTCTAGAGGTGACTTCTAATTGGTTGCTACCGTCAGTTACTTCCTCCTGGGGATAAAGGGGACCGCTCGAGTTCAGCGAAACGAGTGTGGAAGCGATCAGGTAAATGGAAGTTCAGGTAAACGGAAGTTCAGCTAAACGAGAGTTCAGCTAAACGGAAGTCCTCTGTATCTAATAAATTGCAATAATGAAGAATGTTGAATAGAACTCTCTCGTGAAAATAAAAGAATTACTTTCTTGATCTCGAAGTTTGTTCAATTCTTCAGGTGCCAATGGTGGTACGTAGAAAGAACTGTGGGTTAAAGTGACCACTACTGCGAGAATAGATGCAGCTAGTAAAAACACGAATATTCCAACAACAACCGTAGCAATCCTTCGATGCCTTATAGCTTGTTGAATTTGCTCAGGTGTCTTTAACTCAAAAGGTGTCACTGTAATTTCGGCTCTGCTGGGTCGAACTGAATCTCTCCTATGTGACGGTGCAGTGCTCGATCTTCGTACTTTTCCTCCTCTTTTGCTGATACTGGCTCTTCTACCATCGCCTGAAGCATCATTATTTTCTTTGATTTTTATTCCATCTTTTATATCTTTTTATTTTTAATTTTATCTTTTATTAATTGTCCATAATTCTTAGTTACGTTTATTGTAAAAAAAAACGTGAGCCATCGTGGGACGCCCGGCAGAAATGACAACTATCAATTCAGGCACGTGTACGTACCATGTATACCGCTGTACTGCTAGAGTCACAGTGTGAATGTGAGGGGTGAAGGATGGATAGAAAGAGAGGGAATGTGCGAGAGGGGGAATAGAGGGAGAGACGTGGAAGATGCGAAGGAGAGATTAGAGAGGAAGAAGTTAGGGCAAGTGCGGGGAAGGAGGTAGTAATTGAGGGAAGGGGTGAGAAACGAGAGGAGGGTGAATTATAGGGAAAATAGGAGACTAGCACAGAAGGGAAATGACAAGCCAAGTTGCATATCTATTTGTAAATGTTTGAAGAATCTTCTTTATGGGATATCTAAACACTTCATAAAGGAAATCTTCTAATTCGAGCGTATTTTACTAGAATTTGTTAATTAGAGAATATTCATTGCTAAAAATTTTGAGTTGATTTGTGTATATCTAATTCTGCTTAAGAAATTATTTATTCAATAAGGAAACATAAATCTTAATACGATTTGTGAAGGAAAATGTTAATAGCAAATATTATCATGCCAATCACATATTTTCAAATTAACGGATGATGGACAATTGCATTTTTCTCTGCAAGAAATACTTTGGTTTGAACTCAACTTCTTATCAGTTTCCAACTGTATCAATATCATGAAAAATTTAACAGAAGGTGGTCTATGGGAAATTTAAACTTGCATTGCGAGACCTGATAGCCATCTAGCAAACTAATCAACATGGATGCCGCTAGGATTGGCGTAGCATTGTTCACAAGCGTGTTGCACTTGATTTAACGCGATACTCATTAATTATGTGCCAGATTAATTAGTTAAAAGTAAATCAGAAGTTAACAAAGATAATATGATAGTGGAAAAATGAATATCTCACGGAACCATAGAAAAGGAAAAGATACTCGCAAAGGCAGTTTGTGCTGTGTTGTCAATTGTAACTCCAAAAAAAATTAACTATAATTTGAGTTTCCACAAAATAATAAAATTCGGTAGTGGTACTGTAACAGTGAAAAATATTATTGGAGAAAGTATTGTTGTTGATAAATGTTCAGTGTGGTTCAGAATAATATGCTCTGCGGCAGCCATGTTTTATTTTGATACAGCAGCGCCTCTTTGCCCGCAGTGGACGTTTTCTTTGCCAATATCGAAATCAGGTGGATGACACTCCTATAAAGGCCTGTAGAATAAATGCAACGTGAGATCTGACCGCAGCCACGTGGCGGCGCTGGCTGTACTTTTAGGCCGATAATTATTCTGTAGCATAGGGAAAATTTAAATTTGATTTATTTCAATTGATAGAACACGATTTTTTGCATAATTTTATCTTGGGACAATATTTTGTAATATTTTAAATATCCAATAAATTAATAGGTACCAATAAAAAGTGAAGAAGCCATTATTTTCATGACTATATACGAATACACTTCTCACAGAATACACTCCATAATTCTACAAAAAAATTTTAATTTATAGCATTGCCATATCTAAATATGAATAACTAAGAAATAGTATATTTCAATCAAATATCACATATTTATGACATTTATATCGATTATTGAAATTAGACCTTAATTCAACTAAATTATAAAAGTTTTTATTTCTGTTTAAATTTGGACAATGATACATTTTGCTCCGTTATGATAAACCTGCAAGAAATGAAGACATCTATAAAGATTGATTATGTTATAAAAATATGTCGAAAACTTCTGAACGATTTATATTATAAAGAATAGGATTTATAGAATAAATAGATGTTATAAAGTTGAAGAATTGAAAACTCATTTGTGAACAATGTTTGAATGGTAATAAATAGAATATTATTAAAAGAACATAACTATTCACATATTTCAATTATGGATTTTCGAATAAGGTGATAAATATTTATGAAGAATTATTTTCTATCAAAAAATACCACGCTTCAATAAAATAGTTGAATTTCGAAGTGAAAAAATAATTCTTTTCATTACAAAATGGAACAGTAACATTTTTAGTTTAAAAACCCAATTTCAAACCAAATATAAGAATTTTTACCTAAAACAAAGAATCTTCAACTGAGAAAGTTGAATTTTTCAAAAAAGATACATTGTCAACCAAAGTTTGAATAATCAAGTTTCGGATTGGAGAAAATGTATGTTTAACCAAATAAATGAATTTTTAACTACAACTATGGAATTTTTTATTAGAAATAGTCCAATTTCCTTCTTTTAAAATCAAGAAGAGAGGACTTTCAAATTATGACGAATTTCAAATTGTAAGAGGGATTTTTTCAATTTCCGTTCTCTCGAATACAAATGATAATCTACTGAAACTCCCTGCCCTAAAAACAAAACCATGATTATTTTCTAAAGTTACTTTTCCCAAGTCAGATAAATAAGGAGAAAGCAAATAAAAAGTGATAAATACATTCTTTTGAGAGAATTGAGAAAATAATTTTTTCTGTATGTTTGAGCTATCATCAATTCGATTATGAAACTTAAGTCAGCAAAAAAATCTCATCTCGAAAAATTGTGTTAATATTCTCGGACGTAAGAAAGTTTGGACTTTAACATCTCTATAACGCAAGCAAAAAGTTATACTTCCATAAAAATAAACTAAATTTCCTACCAAGAAGATGAATGTTATCTCGAAAAAGACGAATTTTCAAGAAAATACATCACTTTCCACAAAATTGTTGTATTTTTAAGTCAATGAGACGAGTCATCTAAAGAACATTGGACATTTTTAACCCAAATATATGATTTTTCGATAAAAGAGTGCATTTTCGAACAAAAATACGAATTTGTAACAAAATGTCAAAGTTTTATTCGGAAATATGATTTTTTCAATGAGGAAGGTTATTTTCTGTCAAATAGTTTAATATTTGAAGAAAGAATTCATTTTTTCTAATCTGGTTTTGAGGAGTAAGAAAAATTAAAAAATGAATGCAATATCTACTTTTATAACTTACAAAATGGATTTTTTCGGCTCCAATTACAATCAAATTTTATGTGCATATCGGAAGTTATTTCAGAAGAATATATTCAATATCTTGTCCTATAACTAACTGAAATATAATGGATTTTTTGGGCTCCAAATTACCGAAGCAAGAGACGATGTTTCAACGAAAGAGTTTAATTTTTAGACCGAAAGGTAAATCTTGAAAAAAGGAGATCATTGTTGTCCCAAAAAAATACGAGTTTTGAAGAAGATACATAAATTTTCAACAAAATTGTTGTATTCTTAAGCCAATGATACAAATCATCTAAAAGAGATTTGAATCTTCAACCAAAATATATAATTTCTCAACTATAAAGGTAATTTTTTAACATAAATATGAATTTTGTACAAAAATGTAGAAGTTTTAACTAAAAAAAGTAATTTTTGAGACTAAAGGCTATTTCCGCCAAATAGTTTAATATTTGAAAGAAAATTTCATTTTTCGAAATTTGAATTTTAAGATTAAGAAAAATACAAAAATAAATGCAATATCTTTTTTTTATAACCAACAAAATGGATTTTTGGGCTCTAATTACAATCAGTTTTTATGTGTTTATTTACTAATAGAATTCACGAAATCTTAAAAATTGAAAAGCTAAGAATAATCGCTGTAGTAATGAAATGAAACATGAGTCGGGGCACCAACAATTTTTAACCCAGCACTGGTCATTTCTCTCAAGCGATAAGAATTATTTTGTTCAGTATATAAGGACCATTTTGACCGTTTTTTTTAAACGTATAATATTCTTTATTATGGAATTGCATTGTATGCAGTAGTGTTAAGTTAGGTTAGAGAACCTAACTAATTATTGATGAAATATTTATAACATTAAAAATTTTTACTTTCAACATACAATGATTTTTTCGTCGATCATGTGGATTGCGATTGCAAGGTATTTTGTGCATGCTTGAAAAAAGGGCGGTATTTTCCATGATGCCCAGAGCGGCGCTCCATGATGCACTTTTCCGGAGCAAGTCACATAACCTGACTTGCATTCAAAAACAACGCACTCATATCCCATTGTTGCCGTTGATTTAAAAAAGCCTTCAGGGATATCAAGCCTCAAAACGATAACATTTTTTTTCTCAGCACAAAAAAATCAAACAATTTCGTTTATGTACTTATTAAATTTAAAACTTAACATTGTTGAGACTTTTCCCATGTATTTTATGAACTGTCGGCCTAAGAGTACAGCCAGCGCCGCCACTCGGCTACGGCCAACATTTCCGTCACTTTTAGTTTTGACTGTCACCCGCCTGATCGAAATAAAAAATTTATGAATGATTATTTTCTACCTTAGATGTACATTTCCCTACCTAAGGGAGTGGCTCTGCTACTTGCTCTCGTCCTGGATTGTCCAGAATAAACACTAGATCTTCGATTATTAAGTTGGACATCTGAGCCTTGTCTGGACCTTCTTGGTCTGTCAGTTTGAGAACAGGCGGAAATCGAACGACGATGCTCATCTTCAGGACTAATTGGATAGAGGCTATAACAATTGGGATGTTGTTCAAATTCTGGCGCGGACTCAGGGCAATGCTCGGATGACATCTCGTCACTACAAGAAACAGCTCTCTCTTCCCGAAAATCAGAAGAGAACTGTCTGCCAAAATCTCTCCGAGAGCCCGAGTCCATTTCCAGATTTTGACTCGTTGGAACTACTGGTCGTCTTTTCCTCTGGTCGTTTAACTTTATGGCAGAATATCTTGAGCTGGGTGTTCATCAAATGTGGGTCTCTCTTGGATTCTGGTCTATGAATAAATTCTTCCGTAAAACGTGCCCAAATAGAAGAGGCGAGACAATAATATCGGAAAGGTCTTGAAGATAAATCATTCATAGCTTTGCACCCGTTGCACAATCTCGTTGTGACTACATTCACTGTAATGCTCCTTGGTAGCAGTTCATTGTCAATTTATTCCAGTACATGAAACAACAAGTATGATACTCTTGTCTATGGATAATAATGACATCGATGTTGATGTCTCTTCAACTGGTTGGCTTGTTTCACAATGGACTCTTCATTAACTTCCACAATGTCACTGCGAGTTCATTATTCTATTCGGGAAAGAGATCTTGATTGCGCTATTGATCGTTTGAAAAAAGAGGCTTTTATCCAATCTGCAATCTGTAAGAGAACTCAAGCTGTTTAACATTTTTAATTACTTTTTGTATTTTCACTGTATTCATTTTTTTTACATCATCAGAATCCAAGCATTCAATTATTTCTGTACAAATTTATTTATATACTGTTTATAGCTGTATTCGAGGTTAATGTTTAATCTTAGGTAGAGCTTTGTAGATTGTCCAAAATAAACAAGCTTCATCTTAAGACTCTTAGGGAGCTGACGTCAAGAATCGAGTTTATGGGTCATTAAAAAGCATATAATAACAGATGATTAATTAAACTAGATCCTCTTTGAGATAGCACGTCACATCAAATATGAACTTCCTCAATATTTCATAGCGTACAAGGTAGCGGTTTGAGTATTACGCAACAGTAGGGTGGTTCAAAAATGCATTAGATGAATTCTTTTTCGAATTTTTATGCATAACGACCGTAAATTGGTTCGAATCCACAAATAAATAAATGCATTTTTTTTTAATATTTAGAGGTGGCGCAAGCCCCATGAAATTTAACACGTATTTCCCATGAGAAAAAAAGACGTTTTTGTAAATTTTATTCAGAATTCTCAATATTAGATAAATCGAGTTCGAAATTCACCATTTCTCTTCACAATCAGTCAAGAAAGGGAATAAAATATTACTTGTCAAATATCACCCCCATAAGTCTGTTTTATAGGGTCCCAAAAAACCCTCATGAGTGAAAAAATGGGTTTTTCGGGTTTATGGCGCTAATTATGATTTTTTGAGCTTTATTAAATGCAGATTGTTTCAAATACATGAAATACTATTTTATACTGATAATTGGATGTTTATTCAAACTGTTTAAACAATTTATTATAGTTTTGGGCAACTTTCTCTTAGAAAAGGGTTAGAAAGTCAAGATTTTTTCTAAAATTTCTAACTTATTCTCAAAGTTTCAGTTGTATCCAGGCAATAATCAATTGAAGTTAACATAAAAAATTGTTTAAAAAATTCGTTATTAATTATACCTAAGAATATTCTCTTAGAATTATGCTACAAAGTTCCGGTTTTTCCTGAAATTTTCAACTTTTTGACCACTCTTCACTTGAAATAAGTAACTCTTTAATTTAATGTAGCAAGAATATATGTTTAAACGAATTGTAAATGTTTATTGCTATCTTCTTCTAGAATAATTCCACATCGTTGCGGTTTTTTCCTGAAATTTTTAACTTTTTATCACTTTTCAATTAGAGCGAAGTGATAATTGATTCAAGTTCAAAAAATAATTGCTTAAACAATTTATTATTATTGCTAATAATATTCTCTTTATAAAAACTTGCGGTTTTTTCTGAAATTTTTAACGTTTTGCCCACTTTTCACTTGAGGTGAGGTAATATTTAATTTAATTCAACAAAAACAATTGTTTAAACAAACTTTTATTGTTTAAGGCTATCTTCTCTTAGATTATTGCTAGAAAAATGGTATTCTTTCTAACCTATTAGGCTTTTTGTCCTCTTTCCACTTAGTGAGGTAATAATTAATGCGAGTTAACAAGAATACTTATTCAAACAATTTATTATTATTTATAACCATCTTCTCTTAGATAAAGGCTAGAAGGTTGTGGTTTTTTCTGAAAGGTTTAACTTTGCTTTAACTTTACTTTCAACTTACTTTTAATTTGTTCCATTCTTTATTTTTGTCTCTTTTGTAAAATAGCTTTTTTGTTCCAATCAATGTTTTTGAACATTGGGAAAAGAACAAAAATAGTTTACTTAAAACAATAAAATACCATTCAAAATATGATTTTCTCTAATGTTTATTTATTATTTGTTCACAATAAAAAAGGTTAAGCAAAGTTAAACATTTCAGAAAAAACAGCAAATTTTTAGCACTAATCTGAGAGAAGGTAGCCACAAACAATGATAATTCGTTTAAACAATTATTTTTGTTGAATTAAATTAAATATTAACTCACTTCAAGTGAAAAGTGGGCAAAAAGTTAAAAATTTCAGAAAGAACCGCAACTTTGTAGCATTATTCTAACAGAATATTGTTATACTTAATAACAAATTGTTTAAACAATTATTTTTTTTACTTGAATTATTTATAACTCTACCCTAATTGAAAATAAATAAAAAGTTAAAAATTTCAGGAAAAAACCACAACTATGTAGTATTTATCTAGAAGAAGATAGCTTTAAACAATAATAATTTGTTTAGACAATTTTTTCTCCTGAATTAGATTTAATAATAACTCACTTTGAGTAAAAAGTGGACAAAAAGTTGAAAATTTCAGAGTAAACGCAACTTTGTAGCATTATTCTAAGAGAATATTATTATAATTGATAAAAAATGGTTTGAACAACTATTTTTGTCAACTTCGATTGATTATTACCTAGCTCTAATTGAAACGTTGAAAATGAGTTGAAAAATTCAGAAAAAACCTTGACTTTCTAAACCTTTTCTAAGATAAAGTTGATAAAAACAATAATAAATTGTCTAAACAATTTAAATAAACATTTAATTATCAGTATGAAATTTAACTTCATGTATTTGAAACAATCTGTGTTAAAATAATCCGCAAAAAAATCATAAATAGCGCCAAAAACTCGAAAAACCCATAATTCCAATTAGGGTTTTTTTTGAGACCCTATAAAACAGACTTATGGAGGTGATATTTGAAAAGAGATATTTTATTCGCATTCTGTGACTCATTGTGAAGAGAAATTGTGAATTTCGAACTTGATTCACCTAATATTGAGAATTATGAATAAAATTAACAAAATTTTTTTTCTTCAAAAAAAAATGCATTTATTTCTATGAGATTTGATCAAATTTACGGGCGTATTGCATAAAAATTCGAAAAAAAAATTTTTGGACCACCCTGACGCAACAGTCTTTTGGTAAAAATAAATATGTATTTTCTCATGAAAATATATATAAAGGAATTTTCTTTCAGTTTTTTCAATTCTTCTCATTCTTGATAAGTTTTTTGCCTAATAACCTAGGATTTCAAATTCCCTTGACCATGACTCTCAACAAATCTTTTTCCAAAAGACTTGCACTTATTTTATCAAATCTATATTCATTTAAAATTCCAATTTAGGGCGAACGATTTTTGAAAACATTCTTAATACCAGTCACTTGCTAGAATGCGTGCACAAGTCAAAAACTTCTTTTGGTTGATGGGAAACCTGAATTGCAAAATTTAAGTTTGAAAAAATATTTCAAACTCCTGGATTACTGTGATTTTTTACTGAAATGAGAAAGATGTAAACATTATTTAATAATAAACCGTAAGAAGTACTAATAAGGATTATAAATTTTGCACACAAAAAAATCACTTTCAGCCTGAATCAATTTTATGCCATCTTCGGCATCACTATAATAGCACTTGGATGATAAATTTAAGGTGTCTTTCTCACTTTTCTTATTTTTGGTTTCATGATTTCCCACAGCTGAGCGAACTGTTTCGTAGGCAAGTTGCATTTCAAATTTAGACTCGCGTGTTATAAGATGACGTTGCGTGACGCAGGAGAGAAAAGGAAAATTACTAGAATAGATCGTTTGAGATATTTTTGAAATTCGCAAACAATTGGAACGCACGTGTTACGTACAAAAAAAAGTATCGCATAATTTCCAAACTGTTCCTAACAAAAAATTGTATATAAGTACAATACTCTTAGCATCATTATTATTTTTTATTATTATACCATTAAGCCAAACCCCTTTCGGGGCTTAGCGTAACTCGTTTACACTCTATCATTGCAAACGAATTATTATTGGTTAAGTTGCACACTGAGGAGGGCACCAGTCTCCTGCATGATCCGTACGAAATTTCTACATAACAACCACTAAGAACCAGTCGTATAAGAACTTATTATCTTACACGTAAGAACTAGTCGAGTTATATACAAAAAAATTTTGTTTTATTGGAAAGAAAAAAGAAGATTTTTCTCATGAATAACGAATTTACAACAGAATATTTGAATTCTCGAATGAAAAGATGAATTTCCTATGAAGAAGTTTAATTTTCCACCAAAACGATGAATTGTGAACCCAAAAAAATATGATCATTCTACAGAAGAAGGAACCTTTCACGAAATATTTTGAATTCCAAATGATTAATTTAATTTTCAATTATGATGATGATGATTATTATTATTATACCATTAGGCCCAATCCCTTCGGGGGTAAGCGTAACTCGTTTATACTTTATTATTGCAAACGAATTATTATTGTTTAAATTGCACACTAAGGAGGGCACCAGTCTCCTGCATGACCCGTACGAAATTTCCACATAACAACCACTAAGAACCAGTCATATAAGAACTTTTCATCTTACACGTAAGAACCAGTCGAGTTATATACAAAACAATTTAGTTTTATTGAAAAGAAAAAAAAAGATTGTTCTCATGAATAACGAATTTACAACAAAATATTTGAATTCTCGAATGAAAAGATGAATTTCCTATCAAGAAGTTTAATTTTCCACCAAATCGATGAATTTTAAACCCAAAAAAAATATGATTATTCAACAGAAGAAGGAACCTTTCACGAAATATTTTGAATTCCAAATAATTAATTTAATTTTCAATTATGATGATGATGATTATTATTATTATACCATTAGGCCCAATCCCTTCGGGGGTAAGCG
>WSXT02216723.1:0-10634 GCA_011762715.2 Neuroterus valhalla | reverse complement strand
TTTGTCTGCTACGCTGGCTTCCGCGCGGCGGGGCGGGGCTGGGAGAGGGGGTGGGGGGGGGGGGGGGGGGGGGGGGGGGTAGCAGGAAGTACTTAACCGTGAATGACCGTGAAGCTGGCACTATAACTAGCGGTCTTATAAACCGAGATGAGTGTACTGAATGCGTCCAATCAAATATATTTCTGATGAGAAGAAATTTTTCTCACAACTAGAATGATCCTTCAACATGACGCCTTTTATGAACGTCAGAATTTAAATTCGAACCGTTCGAATTTGTACAATATTACTCATTAATTTTGGATTCTTCTTTTCCAGGTGAGTCCCACTTTCACATATTTTCATCGAGGCCGCCGTAAGTACAATCATATCTAAAAGGCCTCCTAGTACTTCTATAAGAAATATCTATGCCTAATCACATATTTTTTCCGATTAGTTGATAAGAATTTGACCATTAGGAACAAAAAGTCTAAATTTCCTTAAAGCATAATACAAGTATTTGAAAACTTTTGATGATTTGGTAACGCAATTTGTGAATCCCAAAGAGTTCATAAATCCGGATCCCACCATTCAGTTGCCGCTTATATACCGGCTGGTGAATCTCTCTATATCGCAAAATAAGTAACGCGATTTCCTAGGTTGAGTAAAGCGATACTCAGATGATCCTCTCTTATCCTGTCGGACGCAATAAGAGCTCTACGGAATTGTCGCATATCGCCATTGGCGGCCATATTTTCCACAACTTGAAGTCCAAGAACTGTAGGTACAAGTTGTGACAAACCTCGGAGTCGCGAACACCTCGGATTGAATGCGTTTGTCTGTGCGGTCAAAGAGCGAGAGAACAAGGAGCAAAACAGTGAGAAAGAGAAGAGGGTAGGGGGTGAAACCTTCCGACGCTGGAAGTTTTGGTAACCATCTACAGTACCTGTATCACCTACAACCTTCCACTCCTGCGATCAACGTGAATGCAAACTCCCGTCACTGTTTTCTGTTATAAACTATTAACTAGTCCAGCACAGCGGTTTCTCTCCGACTGCCAATTACTAATATCCACACTTCCATTAGGGTTGCTAATTAATGCCTCCCTCTCGAACCTCTCACTCCGTCTGTATACATACCTTTATTATTTCCGTTTAAAGTCATGAACCTTTTGGTCTACTTCGCCCCTTGACAGAACGTAAACACTCAAATCTGCTGCGATCTTAATGAGCTTGTCCAAATCCTGTGTTTAAAGATTCCAATAATTCAGCTTCAAAGCCTTCAAATATATGCAGAACCAAAGTGGAAAAGAATAGAAACTGTAGAATGTTTTCTAACTCGCAAGTACACCAGAACCTCGAATGAAAGGACGTTTCAAGCATGATCTCTGATAGCCTTGCCCCAAAGCGGTGTTCACTCAGGCATAAACAATCAGGGAGGTTGAATCATTAACATTGTATTACTTGACTGTATTTTGTTCAAATGTAGATTTTTCTGATGCTCAGTCATAAAGGCTGATTATTGGAAAGGGGGTTTTCCGCCTGTATTCGAAGATTAATGCAAAATATTGACGTTGTGTGTGCGTCCCTGTTGTATATTGCACCTCGCTCGGAAGAAGAACGTGGTATCTAAGAGGGGTTGTAGTGTAGTCAGGGTGGCGACTTGATTGAGAAACCGGATAAGCGAGATCATTTGATTTAAAGAATGTAACGTTCTTTTGATGTGATTATCAAAAGATTTAAATACATCTATACTTCATGAGAGGAAGACTTTTTTTATTATTATGAGAAAAACGTTTTGCAAATTTGAGATTTTTTTAGCTGACTTAAATTTGATGATTGAATTGGTGGTAGCCCAAACATACAGAAAGAATTATTGTCTAAACTTTTTCGAAAAAATGTTTTTATCGCGTGTTATGATAGAAAACTTGTTTACATTGTTCGATGCAAATTCATCCTTTCTGAGTTAAAAATTCAACTGCTTGTTTGAAAATTTGAATTTGTTTGCTGAGGTTAAAATTCTTATGTTAAATTTGCATTATTTCGATTCAAAATCCACCTCTGGTTGAAATTGCAACCACTTTGTTAAAAATCAGTTCATATTTTTTTGGTGAAAATTCAAGTATTAAGTTGAACATTGATTTTTGAATTTGAAAATAAAACTATTCCTTTGAGAATTCATGTACTTTGTGGAAAATTTACATTTTTTGTATAAAATTAATCTTCGTTCTCAAAAATTCATCTTTTTTCCTTGAAATGCATCTATTCATTTGAAGATTCATCATTATACCTGAAAATTCATCAGTTTGGTCGAAAATCGATTTCTTCAACTGAAAATTTAACGTTTTTATTTTTAGTGGGAAGTTGATATTTTCTAGTTCAAAATTCTAATCCTAGTTCTAAAATTCTAGTTCAAAATCTAATTCAAAATTCGACAATTGGTCTTTTTTTATTGGAAATTCAATTATTTTGTTGAAACTTCACATCTTTTGTTGAAAAGTCGATTTTCTGGTAGAAAATTATCTTTTTCTTCGGAAATTAATATTCTTAAAAAATTCTTCACGGTTAAGAATTCAAGTTATACAGTCAAACATTTTTCATTTTAATCGAACATACATCTAGTTAAAAACTCTTATGTTTGGTTTTCAATAATTTTTTAAGCTGAAAATGCCACTATTCCATTTTTGTTTAAGAATTTTTATTCTTATAGTTTGAATTTTAACCAATTCGTTAAAAATTTGTATTTTTTGGTTGAAAATTAATTTTTTTCAAAAATTGAACTATTCTAGTTGGAGGTGCATCATTCCAGTTGAGAAATTCGTCTTCCTGGTTTAAAATGCAACTTCTTTAGATAAATATTAGAAATTTTTATTCTATTCTCCATCGTTTTGTATAAAAAAGTATTAATTTCTTTGAAAGGTATTTTTTTGTTTGTTTGTTGGAAGTCGTTTTTTTTTCTTGTAAGTATTTTTTTCTAACCGAAAATTTACTTATTCCAATTAAAAATTCCATAGTTTCAGTTAAAAATTCAATTGTTCAGTTTAAGATCAATTTTTTTCAATTTTTCTTGGAAAGTTATTCTTCTTACTTGTAAACTATTCTTCATGCTTGAAAATTTAAGTGCTCCAGTTAAATATTTATCTTTTTATTTTAAAATTAGTTTTTTTCGGTTGAAAAATGAACTATTTGGTTGGAAATCCGTTTTTCTTTGTTATCGTAAATTGATGTTTTCAATTATAAGTTTAACTGTTCCAATTCTCATGAAAGAAATGATATTTTCTTGTCGGAAATTTGAATATTCTTTTCAAAATTGATTTATTTTGCAATTTTTGATCTGTTGTGTTAAAGGATGCTCAGAATGAATGTAATTAATAAAAATATATGTTTGCGTTTTGCAACAAATATAAATATTTTACTTCAAGTTGACCGGGGAAATTGAAAAACTTTACCATGAAAACCGGGAATATGGAATCGTCCGCTAAATTGCCACCCTGGTAATTCACGTTGAAAAAAGAGGAAGTTACTGAAATTTCTGTTTGCCTTAGTCGAATTTATGTAATAAAAATACAATCATTAGTTTTTGTAGTAACTGAATGTTTTCTATGGATTGGTTGCCGTTGTTTTATGTGAAGTAAGGAATAATTTATTGAAGATCTTTCTTATTTGTAGTATATATTAGGTATTATATTATAATTATTTTATTATTAACGCCCTCTTCCCCTTGAACGTCGTCTATGGGGAATTGTGGTGTTGATGGTTTTGTAGGAACTTCAAGGAATTCTGGCAACATCAATAGAAACCTCTAATAGAAGTATTAACCAACTTTTGTTAAAGTTGTATCATTTGATCTTTTGCAATGACAACATTTTTGTAATTATATTTTTTCTTCGAAGATTGCGAACTCTTTTTTTGGTTTGCTTTGCCTACTTAAAATGGATTGTGGAATCCATGTCATAACTCCTTCAACTTTTCCTGAAGATGACGGAGCATTGAAACGTCGACATCGGCCGCTGCTCATCATCGATACGAGTTAAGTTCTTGCACTGGAAAATTTCAATTATTCGCATCGTCTGATTTTCTCTGACTCGCGGCGGCAGCAGCAATATCTTCCTTCCTCTGCTGCTCTTTTCTGCAGTCCTTCCTTCTTTTTTATTTTCGCTTTTCAACGCCACTTGCACTCCCTATTTGCAATTCGCACTCTTCTCGGTTGTTACTATTTAAAAAATGTCATGGCAACTTTCGCTAATTTGAATACTTCTTCAGATGGAAGAGTTTATCACCTTTTGCCTCAACGTTGCGAGTGCTTGCATTCTGATTTATTATTCTCTTTCCTTCTATTCTCAGCGAAAAAGATTGCCCTTTGTTACTTATTGTTGATGATCATATTGCAGTTCTTCTTTCGCTCTGAAGCTGAAACCCATATCTCGTAATTTTATTCCATCGAATTATCTTTCTTTCAAAGTTTATTGAAATATTATTCGCTGTGACAATAGATTTTCAAAAGTCTGTATATTTGGATAATACTCAATTAATACTTTAAATATAAATCAACATAGAATAATAATAATTTATTTTTGGAGGTGAAATTATCAAAAAACGATGAATAAAATAATCCAATTAATGTCGATTCGAAGTTATTATACTGCTCGAGAGGAACATCGATGGAAATGCATGACAACCTATCCCGTTGAGCACATTACGACCCAAAGTTCTGTTTGACAAAGTTGTGTAAAGGCCAAACGCTACCTAAACATACGTTTTAATGGATTAAGACTCAATCTTTTCCATCATGCGAATACCAATTCAATAGGTATAGTTGCTTTCTAGAACTTTTGCTGAGTAATTGAATCATTAACTCTTATGTGGATTTAAAGTACTCCTTTTGAGCTGAATTTTATAGATTTTACACATTTTTAGTAGTTCTAGTGTTTAATTTCCAACACCCGAATTTCGTAGACTCTATTCCCACTTGTTTCTTTGATTTCGAGATCACGATTTCTGATTTCCAATATTTAACTCTAGCCAGGAATTGTTAAGGCAAGAGCTGTAGATCCACTTCTTGGGGGAAGAATTTCATACCCCATTTCGCACGCGACTTCGATATTTCTTTCTTTCCTGATACCCCTTCATTCCTTTCTCGTCGAACGAATTCAATTTCACTTACTCTACCTTCAACAGTCCCCCGAATCAAACCTCCTTTCTTTCTTCATCGCTACGTCTTTTCTTTCCTAACTTCATTCTCCTTATCCTTCATCGAATAATCTTCTTGTTGAACTCCTGTGGTCGTTTTGTGTGACTTTTTAATCGAAGTCTCTGTTACTGAGTTCTTCCTTTATCTTGAAGCTTTTAGAATTTCATAATTCTTACTCTTTGAATATTGTATTAATTCTCATCGAGGTAGACATATTTGAGAATTCCTATGATCGCTGGTTATACACATAATGAACTGCATGCGATTGGAAATAGTTGCAATTGAAACTGGTTACATCATTTTTAATCTTAAGCACTACAGATTCAGTAATGTTTAGTTTAGAGACTCTCATCTTCGTTCAAATAAGAAGCCAGCGAAAATTATTGTAAATCTCAAATCGTGTACAGTAACGCTCAAGATTGATTGATATCATTGGTAATCGTAACTAAAAAAAATCTGCCCGCTGCGCGGACACAGCCTCATCGCGCGCTTTGCGCTCCTTGATAAACTCACCTCGCGCTCCGCGCTCGGCTGTGAATTTACTTAGCGCTACGCGCTCGGTCTTTGTACTTCCCTACATTTGTATATAGAGCTTTTGAGACTCATGAGAAAAATGTCGTTTTTTTTCAATTTAATGATTGTGAATTATCTTCTGTTAAAGCTTCTCTGGTTTAAACGAATACATTCTCATTGCGTGTCTCGTGCTGTGCCCTCAATAATTTTATTATTTATCCGAAACGGTAGAGAAGCTTTGTTGTTTATTTTTTTGGAATGTTGTGTACTTTTCCTAGGAATTTAATTAAAAATTTAATTTATATTTTTTACGAATAAAACGAAAACTACACGTCCAGTTGGAAAAATTGTAACAAATTAATCGATTTTTTTTTTTTGGGTGAACAACCTTTTCCTATCAACCTTCTGTCATTTTTATAGTTATTTTTACATGTTGAAATGGAAAACACATATCCTGTCAAAAAATATTGAAAACACACTTAAAGATATTTTTTTGGTGAAGAACTTGTGTCTATTTGTTCTTTCCTTACCTTGTGTCAATTGTCCAAACATTTAGTTTTTTCATATTTAATATTGTTTTTTATGAATGAAGCAAGAACTACTTGTCCTATCAAAAAGTAAATCTTACCAAATTTGTAGATCTTTTTTTTGTTCATTTACATTTTTCCGTACCTTGCATAGTTTGCACAAAAAAGAAATTTTCTGTTCATCAATTTTTTTGCGACCGAAATTCAATTTTCGAATTTTTAAAGGAATTCAAAAAGTCCTGAGGATCATTATGCAGGGCTTCCAAAAATAAACATTTTTGTTCTTTAACTTCTTTTCATATCTTGCGTTGTTTGGCAAAAAACCCTGATTTTTGCTTATATTTTTTAATTTTGAAAATGCCATAACTCTGACATTTTTGTTTTCATAAAAAAAAACGTAAGGGTAAATTGTTTCACTTATTACTTACTACAGAAAGTCGTACTTACAATTTTTGAGTCTTGAAAACATTATTTTCGAAAATTTTCAAAATGCTCCAACTTTTCGAGTTTCCATCCAAAATAGCTGGCTAAAGAACTTGACCTTTAGTTTTTGACACTGAAAGAGTGTACCAAAGGCCAATCAAATCGATTGGTTTTTTCGAAAGTTATCGTGCTCACAAACAGACATACAGACAGACACATTCGTAAAAACCATTCTTCTGGGTTCAGGGGGTTCCAAAACGTGGACATTTGACAAAAATGGGGGGGGGGGGGCTAAATTTTACAAGAATCTGATATCTTCTCTGATGAGAATGTAAAAAGTCAAAATTACGAAGTGTTTGAGAAGGTACTTTCAAAATATCCTCATTCAAAATGTTGAAAGCTGAGCGTATTTGAAACTGGACGAATTTAAAATTTCGAAAAAAGATATTTTAAGTAGGTTTGAGCGTAGCTAGTTAGTCATATTCCAGAAAATAATTCAAGAATATATTATAAAGGAATATGGAATACATTTTTTGTGAAATTTTCAGACCCTCTATCGGTATTATTTTTAGGAGAAGTTTAGTTTTAAAAATTATCATTTTAGCATGTGCCTAATAGGGAGTACTCTGCGCCATATCACATCATAATTTTTCACAACGCCCAAATCCAACTTTCAGAACTCAAAATTAAACTACATTAAACAACAGGCCTTATTCATCCGAAATTATAGAGTTTCAATCCAAAGGTCCAAAATATGAAGTCCCATTCCTACTCTTTAATAAGCTTTAAATCTTGAGGGGTCATTTGGAATCAAATTATGATTCAGTATTTATGTAATGGAGAATCATATCAAATATTTAGAATGAAAGCGGTAATTCAAAACTAATTTTAAGTGAAAATTTAATGTCTCATGGAGAAAAACATCTCCAAAAAATGTATGTTCGATTCAAACAAAGGAATTTGTTCTGATTTTATATATGAATCGCTTCAATGAAATATATTCTACTCTATGCAAATATTTGCTTGATTTAAACAAGAAATTTACTACGATGGTTCCTCTGAATAAAAAGCTTGGGGCGCAGAGCCGGGTTTCTTGCAATGAAGTCTATGTGATAAAAAAAATGTCACTGTACCGTCGTTAACCACAAAATAAGGAATTTTCGAAAATATCTTACAAAATTGTTCAAAGTTTAAAGAATAAAATTTTTATTCCATTATGAGAAATAAATCTTCAAAGTAAACGACATTCATTTAATGAATGATTGATTTTCTTGCATTATGACTTGTGGTCCCCCGAAAAGGTAAAAAGCAAGCTCGAAGAAGCCCTTTCAGTGAATTTAAGGAAACTTTTTTGGTCTTGGCACCGTGTATAACATTTCTCAACGCATTAGAAGTTCCTTTTCAGTAGCCTCCTGGGAACCGTTAAGTTGCCGCATTTTGCCGGCGGCTCTGTCGTTTTTCTTTCCAGTTTCCCTCCCCATTTTCCATAGCCGAATTTCACTTCATCCATCCATCCTTCTATATCACTTCCAGCCTCTTCCCCTGGGAAGGACTTCTTCAACGTCGCCTGGTCTTGCACAGAAACGATTTGGCACGAGCAACAGGTAAGCGTGGCTACGGGCCAGATGCTACTGCTTCCATTAGGTATGCATAATTGCTTCAGCTCCGAGCCTACACTGTAATCAAACCCTCATATATATACTCTCTGCTTTTGTTCTTCTACTTTTTGTTCAAAACATTTCATTGCTCTTCCGTTATTTGATGAATAAGTACTCAAATTGTTTCATTCAGAAACAATATGCTAACATGCAATTAAAGGCATTTTTATATCAAAATCTGTGTATTTATCTACTTACAGTAGCTAAAGTAGTTGATATCACTTATAGTCAGTCAGACGCCGTTCTCATTTCTCTTGGATCGATAATGTCCATATCATTTTTCTCATGATTATCACGTAAAACCATCTTCTGGATCCAAAAATTTTGTACACGTATCTGGCAAATGTGTTGTTATCAAGATATTTGCAATTAATCATTGTTCCATAAATATCAAATTTGACATTTTACATGTCAAACTTTTTAGAAATTTTCTCCTTCCGTTTGTTAGACAAGCGCAAAAGGAAAAATCGTTATTCCAGCATTTTGCTCGCTTCGAAAAATATTAAGTGCACAAAATCGAAATAACCCGAAAGTTAAAAATTTTCTTGCTAATGAAGTTTTTGTAAGAAGTCCCTCCACCAACAAAAAGTCATTTTTAATTGAACAAAGTAGATTAAGAGGAACAAATCCTGCAAGAAACTGTGACAGTTACGTACGTGAGAAGAGTAGAGGTTTTTATAAAACTATCAATAAATTATTGGAATTTATGACAAAAAGGGTGATTTCTCATACACGTGCAAAATCCTCTTTCCATCCATTAGTCTTGATTATTCGAAAAGTTCCATCCTTTAGGTTATTATTGGACCGAGGCCATTGCGGGTCGTGCCCGTTATCGTACTGTAATCGGGATTCCAGTATATTTCGTCGATTGAAAAAATCTGTGTGTGGTTCTTCGATGCAACCGACGATTTGCACATGTACACCATGTAATAAGTATCTATAATACCATGAGATCCCTTTAGCGGTATCATCAAAATTGGTTCTGTTGACCGTTTCCACGGGTTATTCTTGAACGTTGCGAGGAGTTATTGTGGAACATTAATGAGAGGTAATATTTTATTAGCTGTCGCTGGAGATTGTTGAGATTGTACTCAACTTTTGATCATTTTTGTTTTCTCCCGGGTTTTATCTATTGTTTGTCGTAGGGGTTGTTGGCTTTTGATACTGTTGTTCCGGATTGCTGCTCAAGATAGTTCTTTGTTCGTTGCTTGGGCTGTAGATAGTTGTTGAAATGGTGCTTGAACTCTGATAAGGTTTCTTTCTTGACTGCGTTACCGGGAGTTCATTTTTAAACATTTTTTGAATATTCACTCACCTATTCAAGAACAAACGTAACTAAAATACGAGTCAAGCACTAATTTCATTAAAAATTTAATCACACGCATTCGAAAATTCATTATAATGTATGCAATAACCTTCAGACTGTGTGACTACTTTCTCTGGACGTTTGTTTTTGAGTTCTCTTCTAGCTCATTGCAAGAGCTGTCAACTGCAGAAGTGGAGTCTGAAGATCGATTCTCATGTCGCGAAATTTTTCCATGCTTTGTAATAAAATGTTTATGTAAATGTGATTGAAATTTCAATAACGGTGATTGCATTCAACTTAAATTGGATGTAATTGAAATTCGAAACAAGTATTTCCAACATTATTGTGTATTTTGAACAATATTAGAGGCTACTATTGATCGTCGTTAAGAATTTACTCAATCTTTGATAGGTCTGTAGTGTATTGTTCGTTCGTGGGTTTTCTTCTTGACCATAGATAATGTTTCTCAGGATCCTTACTGGGAGTTGTTAATTGTTCGTTGCTTGGGCTTTTGATCGTTGATAAGGTTGTTCATGACCGTTCTATGGATTGTAAAATATTATTCTTCCCTAGGACTGCTCTTGACTGGTGTCGAGCCTTGTACGAGTACTCAGCTGTTGCTGGGACTTGTTCATTGTTCATTGCAGAGGGGATATCCTTGAGTCTTGCTGAGGGTTGTTATTTGAGAGAAAACAAAATTAAAAACACAAATCTGATGAATTTCAGTCATTTTTGCATAAATCGTTCTCAATTTTCGATTAAAAATAAAAGGTTCAAAAAGCTTGAAATTTTTTTCGTTCAGAGTACCTTGCACAAACAAAACACTTCCCAGAAACAAATTATGACCGTTATCAATTATATTTGAATGAAAATTGCATAACCTTCATATTTAAAAAAAAATACTTGCTCTGATCTGGGCAATACCTGTGTAAAATTTTATATTCGCTTGTCTGTTCTAAAACACGAAATGAAGGGGTGCACCGCATACGGGCGTAAGTGCCAAAATCCGAGTTTTACAGGAGAGACAAAAAACGGTATAAC
>WSXT02216712.1:0-17242 GCA_011762715.2 Neuroterus valhalla | reverse complement strand
ATGTATAATATTGACAATTTTACGTTGTGATGTAAATGTTCTATGGCGAGACGGCTATTTCAGAAATTTGTGTTTAAAAAGCGTATAACTTTATGGATCGTCTGTAATAATAAACTATAATTCAGAAAAAAATTTGTAATTAATCATTGTAAATGAAAGTGATGTGAAAGGATCCGATACTCACGATAAGAAGTTTCGAGGAAACTGTAAACATGTTTTTATGTGAAGTGTTGGAAGGTTAGTGCTGAGTCAAAGTTTCAAATTAGTATTAAAAAATTTTTTTTGTTTGAAATAAATAGATAATTATTGAAATTTGTGCAAAACACATATTATGTGGTCCGCTCGAAGAATTGAGCTTAGAAACTGAGAAGATAACTGGTTGAAATTTATGGAAGTTACCAGATGTGTACAATTTCGGTGAAAGTTACTAGGATTTGGAAATTTTTTATGAAACTTACTAAGAAACTTAAATTTTTGTTTTGATGAAAAGTTATTAAAGAGTATAAATTCTATGAAAATTTATCAAATATCTAGTTAATATCGTGATAAATTGTTTTCAAATTTGGAGTGTCTGAACTGAAATTCACGGTACTTTCATTTTTCACAAAATGGAACATTCTTCGTCGTTTCGTTCTGTGGTAATTGCTTTCCAGTTCAAATATTTACACATGTTTGTTTTTAAAATTGAATTTATGGATAAATTCAGTTGCGTGTTTACTCGTTTGTTTTTTGTTTCGTGATGTTCCGTGTCCATAAATTCTGGTCTCTAGGGGTCTCTGTCTGTCCCAGATATAATCCTCCACAATCAATACATCTTGTAAAATCAACTACTTAAAAATAAATTGCTATCAATATTTTTGTAAAAATGAATGTAAGAAGGAAAAGGCATAGGCACATAAATTTGGAAAGGGACAGATTTAAATTGCGCGCGAATCGCCACCGATCACGTGATTCAGTTTTCATTGGTTATCCCCCTTGAATTGCGCTACTGGACTTTTTTCTAAATGAATAAAACAGAAACGTTATTTATTCGTAAAAAAGGTCGACATTAATTGGGAATTAAAGGGAATAATTGTTAGGAACTTCATCAGATTTTCTCTTACGGTCTCCAAAATTTATTTTGTTTAACGAAACTGGCATGCCCCATAACAATTTGCCTGGTGCGGTCCTTGACAATAAAAGGGAAATTTCATCAGGGCCCTAAAAATACCCCACCAAGATTCCTACATGGCTGTAGCCTTTATTAAAAACAACGCTGGTGTCCAAAAAATAGATCCTCGTATGATCGATTTTTTTTTAGAAGACAGGTTACTCTAAGGTGATTTGTAAGGACCCACCTTTTTGGTTAGGAAGCTTTAAGATTTTAAGCATACCATCCTTGTACAGACAAGGATTTTTTGTTCAAAGTTTGATTTTTTGTTTAAAACTGCACTATTTTGTTAGAGTGACATTTTTTGGTTGAAAATTCGTCCATTTGAATTGAATATTTATTTATTTCCGTTGAATAATCAATATCCTTTGTTTAAAAACTTGACTATTTGGTTTGGATTACATCTTCTTATTCTGGGAATGAACCTTCTTCCTTTAAGTGATCTTTTCTCTTCGGAAGTTTTACTGTTTTATTTATCTGGTAATAACTAAAAACTGTTTTGCCTCATCATGATTGGAATAATGAACAAAAATTGATCGATTCACAAATTACATTTAATGAAGTCATATAGTAAGCAGTCACATTTAAAAAATTATTAACAAATTAATTGTTTTAACGCTTGCAACATCTTACCTATTCAAGATGCAGGGCCCTGCAGCATATGAAGTAATTTCGAATTTATTAAAGAATACGCTTGATTTTTAAAATTCAAAAAATATTCATAAGAATCGAAAATTTTGCAAATAAACCACGACAAACCTATACGAACAGAAAATTCAATTGTTCAACAGGCTACTTCTTTTTTCCTATTAGAGTTATAAACTCCGGGAAATGTTTTCTATTTAGAAAGAGACACATCAGTATTTTATTAATTCTTAAATATTAACCGCAACTGAAAATTTCGCAAGTTAATGAAACAAAAACCGCTCGTTTTCGGACGATTTGATTGTGTAAAGGCGTATGAGCCTTTATTAGTAGGGGAGAGTAGGGAGTTGTGAGCCGAGTTTTTTTTTCGAGGTATATCTTCCATAAAAATCGATAGATTGTAAATGTTTTAAGTTTAATTTTTAAAGGAAATTTTAACAAACTACTGGACAAAAGAATTTGAAAAAAACACCGTCGTCTTTGAAATATTGCAGATCGGCTAAAAGTAAAAAATCGGCATACGTAATTTTGGTTTAATCAGATTCGCAATTAACACAGGTGTATTACCCAGTCGACATGTTGGCACCCTTCAAGTGCACAGTACGGTCGCAGATGTTACAATGTATTGCGTCATTTCTATTTAATTTTTCCGGCATTGTGCCCATACTGATGATGCAGAAGTCTTCATCATCTCTCTTCAACTCCCTACAACTGTTGGCTCATAACTCCCTATATCGGACTTACTTAGAATGGACGCATCGCTATCGACGCCCTCAACAATTATCAAAATTTCCTTTTTTGTGTAGAGAGCCAATAGCCTAAGGAATATTTTGTAGAAACTTTCCTCTAGAGTCGTCTGCAAAAAGGGTCTCAAAATACCACAAGCACAAGTAAAAAAAAAACAACTTTTGGGTGCGATTCAACAATGAGTGATTCACATGAAGGCCAAGAACGCCTGCAGATGCGATGAATGCTCACTAAAAAGTTAGCTTGGATTAGGAAAAATACTTAACGGTACATACAACAGACCTAGAAATCACAGCATGGCAGAAATCGAAACGGCTCACAACTCCCCACTCTCCCCTACATTTCGATAGATGTGAGAGAGATGACTATTTAGCGAATGAGACTTTTGTCATTCGCCTCGCTCGTGCGAAAACCATCTCATTCACTGAAAACCACCTATTACATACGCATCAATCAGTACTTTATACCACGATTACCAAGAAAATCATGTAAGAGTTGAGATTTTGAGGTTATAGTGGTATAAAGAATAAAATCGTCCGAAAACGGGCGATTTTTGTTCAATTACCTTACGGAATTTTCAGTTGCGGTCAATATTTAAAACTAAATAAAATACTGGTGTCTTCTTTTTTGAATAGCAAACATTTTGGTTTGCTTCCGGTGTTCATAACTTTGATAGGAAAAAAGTAGTTAGAGTAAGGCCACGTCAACTGTGCCCATAAAATTTTGGTGATTTTTTAAAAAGTGACAACAATTGGAAAAATCTGCACATAATAGCATTACAAAAATACACTTTGAACCGTTTTTCAAAAAAGTGCACCGTTTTCATTATTTTTAAAAATAATGTTTTTTGCAACTTATAATAAAAAAAATCAATAACTTACGACCCGTTTGCAATAATCGAATGAAATTTGGTATGACAATTGTAAAGAGTTTTCCCTTTCTAATGAGAATTTTTCCTCAATTAAATTTACAAAATTATAATTTTTTCATAACAAATATTTAAACAAATTCGATTATTTATAACTTCTAGACCTCTGATCGTAGTGAAATTTTAACACGATGTAGTATGAACACTTTATTCCGTTCTCGAAGAAGAAAAAATTTGTACTACTCACTATGACACTATTAAAAAAAGTTTTTGTCGCGGGCGCCGCGTAACAATCGTCGCCTCGAACGGCGCACAGTGAAAAACAAAACACTTTTTTTGACGAAAATCAGCCGACACCTCAATTTGCAACGGATCAGTGCTTCTCCCTTGTAAATACTCATAAAGGAACAATATTAGTTGATAGTTTAAAAAATTTTTCATAAGAAATTCGTTTTTTTTTTGCATATCTGTGCACCGAAAGTTTTTCTTTTCTGTCAAATAGTTAAATTTCATCTAAAGAACAAGGATATTACACGTAAGAGTTCCATAAAACATTATTTGTCGTTGTTATGAACAATTTATATAAAGAACTTCACTTATTTGACATATTTGTGCATCGAAAATTTTTCTTTTCTTGGGAATCATTTATTTTCATCTGGACAACAAGAATAACACATTAGAGTTCATTGAAAAAACATTTGGCATTGTTAAAAACAATCTTTACAAACAAATTCACTCCTTTGGCATATCTGTGCATCGAAAATTTTTCGTATGAGTACAAACATACAAGCATGAACAGCTGCGTTTGTAGCGTAATCCGCATGCGCCGAGGGCGCCGTTCGACGACAATTGTTACGCGGCGCCCGCCACAAAAACTTTTTTTTAATACTGTCAGTGTGGGAAGTACAAATTTTTTCTTCTCTGAGAACGGAATAAAGTGTTCATACTACATTGTATTCAAATTTCACTACGATTTGAGGCCTAGAAGTTATAAATAATCGAATTTGTTTATACAATTGTTATGAAAAAATTATAATTTTGCGAATTTAATTTAGAAAAAAATTCTCATCAGAAAGAGAAAACTCTTTACAATTGTTATACCAAATTTCATTCGATTATTACGAGCATGTCGTAAGTTTTTGATTTTTCTGTTAAAAGTTGCAAAAATCATTATTTTTAAAAACAATGAAAACGATGCAGTTTTTTGAAACACGATTCAAAGTGTATTTTTGTAATGATATTATGTACAGATTTTTCCAATTTTTGTCACTTTTGAAAAAAACACCAAAATTTCATGGGCACAGTTGACTTGGCCTTACTCAGTTAGCCTCTTTAACAATTAAATTTTTCTTTCGCATGGGTTTGCCGTAGTTTATTTGGAAAATCTCCGATTTTTATGAGTGTTTTTTGAATTTGAAATAACTAGCATATTCCTTTATAAATTTGGAATCATTAGATATGTCGCAAAACCTTGTACCTTTGGCAAATTCGAATTTTGGAATCAGGAGGTCAAAATTCAGGAAAATAACCTAGGTTCCCTCACGGATATCAGAGGGCCACGAGGAAAAGTGGAAGGGAACCATGCCATTGGTCATCGCAGTTTGCGTTTAGTCTCATGGGGTCTTTCTGGAAGAAATAATGTTTCAATAATCCGAATAACACACGAACGTTTTGCAAAAGTTTTTGAAACGTTTTCTAGCAAACCAAAAACGTTTGGAATTTTTGATAAGAAAAGCGTTTTGAAAATGTTGGATACTTCCGCTGATTTTTAAGACTCAAGTGAACAAAACTTTTCGAAAACGTTTTCGAAACGTTTGAGCAATAAAATTTAGAGTGACTTCAAATTCAACACGTATTTCAAAAGTTTTTAAAACGTTTAAAAGAAATTTGGTAAACGTTCAAAAGAAGTTTGAGAAACGTTTGAGAAGTAAAATTTTGGACGATCGAAATTACGACCGTATTCCAAACGTTTTGTAAACGTTTGATCAAAAAGTGTATCCGTTAAATGGCGTTTATAAGAAACGACACGGAAAAGTTATCATCAGAAATTATGGTATGGTCTAAATACCATTAAAAGTACATGAGCTACAGAAAAAAAAATTTATTTTTCGATCAAACGTTCTTCAAACCTTTTTATAACGTTTCGCAAACGCTTTTCAAACGTTGGATAAACGTTTTGTGGACGTTTGATACATGTCTTGAAAACGGTTAGAGACGTTTGGAAAATGAATCTGCTCAATTTATGCTTGGTCCAACGTTTACCAAGCGTTTTCAAAACGTGTCTACAAAGTTTTGTTCAGTTAAAGTATAAAAAATGTGCGGAAGTATCCGACGTTTTGAAAAGGTTTTTTTCAACAAAATTTAGAAACGTTCAAACGTTGGCAAGACGTTCGGTTTTATCCAGGAAATAGCCTCTTTAATCGCTATAAAAAGGTATTTCCATTTAACCTCAATTCCATGACTGTATTTTATCCGAGATTTTATCACATAATCCTTTACTCCTTCGCAAGTATTTTAAGACAATCGACCAATATAATTCACAAATATTTTTTTTCTGAGGGTTTGACGATATTTGCTGCCAAGGTAAAAACAAATCCAAATTTAAAAACAAATTCCAGGGTAATTTCCGGCCAGTGGCCACCCTGCACCGGTATAAATTCCTTAGTTTCTTGACTCTCTTAAACCATCAAAATATCTGAAATCCTTTTCCCTGTTTGTGTAACTAGGACACGACCTCCCCGCATTCCGCAGATTCCTCTATCTCCCTGCCCTCGTAAAAAATGCACTTAAAATGCTACGCCAAATAAAAAAGTACATGCAGAAATGATATTCCCATGCTCCTGGCCGAAGTTACAGGTGGAACCAGATCGGAGAGGCATTGGGGGAAACACAGGTGGACCCGGAGGTGGCAATGTAACTGGTTTGGAGGGAGTCGTGTGGAGGGGATTGAACTTAGTGGGTGACGGTGAAGCGGTACGCGGGGAATGGAGGGGGATACCCGCAACAAGTAGTCGTTTACAGTTATAGTCAGTCCGTATCGGGCGCTCGGTCAGCTGAGACCCACTCGTATTCGTTTGAAACAAATTAAACCGGTGACGGCCACGTCGCGTCAAACTGCAGTGTCAAGTGTCTCCCTTCATTTCAAATTCACCCCCAGTTTCATTTTCTCCCAGAAGAAACCACCCCAAGCGAAAAGGAATTTTGTGCTTAAATACCAACCACGCCGAAAACAAAGTCGGCCTTTAAATTGAAAGGAAACTGCACAATTAACGGTACGTCAAAAACCGAGAGCCTACCGACATTCCCCAGATCAAAGAATTTGAGAATTAAAAGACATCCGAAGACCTGAGGAAGATTAAATAATTCATTTGTAGTGGGGAATTTTGTGATTCGCGAAAAAAATGTTCCCAACTTGGAATGTTTAACTGAAAAAGCTGTCTTTTTAAGAAAAGTGTTTTTGAGGAAAACATGGTGTGCTCTGTTGCATCAAGTAGGAAGTTTAGACAAAATTTTAATCGCATTTCGATTATTATAACCAAATGAATAGCATATAAGAATTCACATTTAGTAAGGAATTTAGTGATTGCGGGGAAAATTCTGTTTCCAACTCGAGATATTAAACTGGAAGGCTGTGTTTTTCAGGGGAAAATGATGTGCTCTGTTGGCAACAAGTAGGAAGATTGAAAGTTTAGATAAAATTTAAATCGAATTTCAATTATTATAACCAGTATATGTTGGTCAATTTATAGTGAAGAATATAGTGATTTACGGAAAAAATTATGTTTACAACTCGGAATATTAAACTGACGGGCTGTTTTTTTAAAAAGATGTTTCCTGAGGAAAACATGATGTGCTCTATTGACGACAAGTAAGAAGTTAACAAAAATTCGTTGAAATTCTTATCGGATCTGATTATTATATCCAGAGAAATAACACAAAAGGGTTGTATAGTACGGAATTTAGTGATTTGCAAAAAAAGTTCTGTTTCCAACTCAGCAATTAAACCAAATAGACTATATTTGTTTAAAAAGGTGTTTTTGACAAAAACAAGACGTGCCGTGTTGGTGGCGAGTATAAAGTTTAAAAATTTGGATCTAATTTTAATCGGCTTTTGGTTATTAAATCGAATAAGAAACATGGAAGGATCCATTTGTAGTGGAAGATTTAGTGATTCGCGAAAAAAAATCTGTTTTCAACTTAAAAAATGAAACTGAAAAGGCTATGTTTCTGAAAAAGGTGTTTTTGAGGATAGAGGTGTTTTTGAAGAAAACAAGATGTGCTTCGTTGGCAACAAGTAGGGAGTTCAAAAGTTGAGGTCAAATTCTAATCAAATTTTTATTATTATATTCAAAAAATAACCCAAAAGAATTCAAACATAGTAGGGAGTTCAGTGAGCTGCAAAAAAAAATTTCTTAAATTGACAAAACCAAACTCAGAAGGCTGTGTTTCTGAGAAAGTTTTTTTTTGAAAAAAACTTGATAAACTCCGTGAGTAACAAGTAGAAAGCTTCGCAGTTTTCATCAAATTTTTATTCGAATCCTATCTTAATAACTTTGATAGAAGTATTAATGTGCAGTGGAAAATTGAGTGGTTCCCGAGTAAAATTCATCTCAGAAACTAACTTTCGGAAAAGATATTTTTTTAAGGAAACAATGATCTCCATCAACAACAAGTAGAAAGCTCAACGATTCAGATCAAATTGAAATCGGATCTCGATTATTATATCCAAAATAGTAACAGGAATAATTCATAAATAATGAGGAATTTAGTGATTCGCGGAAAAAATCCCGTTCCGAATTCGTAGAATTGAATTGAAAAGATTATGCTGTAGAGAAACCTGTTTTTGAAGAAAATAAGAAGTGCTCCGTACCCAACACGCAGGAATATTTCAACATTCCTGATCCAATTGTACCAAAATTATATTCCGATTACTATTGGGAAATTTTGGAGGATTTAGTAACGCGCGGGTTAAATTTTCTATTCCGAAGTTGAAAAATTTTTGCGATTGACTATGCATTTGAAGAACATGTTTTTGAGGAAAATGAGAAGTACTCTTAGTCAAGAAGCAGGAGAAGCTTGACCGTCTGGATCCAATTTTACTCGAATGATATTTAAATTTTGAGTGGATAAATTTTGGGAAAATCGTGAGGAATTTGGTGATTCGCAAGTAGAATGATATTTCGGTCTTGAAAAATTACATTAAAAAGCTATGCTCCAAAAAAGTTGTTCCTTAGGGAAACAAGATGTGTTCCGTTGGGGGAAATAAGGGAGTTTCAAAGTTTGTTTTACAAGACTGATTTGCTCAAATAGCATAGCCTTCTCGAATAATTTTCTGTCCTTAACTTGAAAAATGAAACTGAAAAGCCTATTTCACTTGAATTTCTTTCCCTTTACAAGTGGAGAATGTTGTGAAAACATTTTGGGGAAACAGTGTAGAATTTATTGATTCGCGAGTTAAGTTCTGTTCCGAATTTGAAAATTTATACTGAAAAGGCTATGCTTTCAAAGAAGATGTGCTTGAGAAGGACAAGATGTGTTCGGTTGGGTTTGAAAATAATATTCAACTTGAGTTAAATTATGTTCGAAATTTGAAAAATTTAAGTTGAAAGCCTATTTCTTTAGGGAAAATATTCTTGACGAGAATAAGAAATGCTCTCTAGACAACAAGCAGAATGAGATATATTGTTTGGATCAAATTTCACTCAAACTACATTTCGATTATTAGTCGGGAAGTTTGGAAAAACATTTTGGGAAAATGGTGTAGAATGAACTAATTTACGAGTCATATTCTGTCCCAAAATTGAAAAATTAAAATAAAAAGGCTATGTTTTCAAAGAAGAAGTTCTTGAGAGAAACAAGATGTGCTTCCTTGGCTACAATTAGGAAGCATTTAGTTCTGTGAAACACATTCGTTTGAATGTTATAGTGAACTCAAGTCAAATTCTGTTCCTCACTCAAAAAATAAGAACGACAAGGCTAAACCTTTAAAAAAGAAACTATTTTTGCAAAAAATTATATGTGCTCTATAGGCAACAAGTAGGAACACAGAAAAACTGATCATCCTGGTTGCAGCTCATTCGTTATGTTCTGGAAGTAAATATTATCTTCTCAAAATGAGAATACACTGCTACCCCGAAGATTGACCGTTTTCGGACTTTGCTTCAATGGCCTTGGGTCAAACTACGCAGGAGCTGAGACGCAAACAGTCAGGGCCATCCGAAATATTTCTGCAAACTCCTTGCACCGTCTCGTCCACGAGCGAAATTCACGGGAGGCCAATACTTGAGGGGACAATCTTCGCAGGAGCAGTGTAATTCAGATGTCAAACTTAAACATGATCAGATTCATGTTTCCGGTGGCTCATTTTTATTGTAACTAAGAAGAACATCGAATCGACGTACTTTTGAGGATCTGCATTTAGCTGTGTCAGTTTAAAAACTCAGTGAGCAAATAGTGGGGGGATTCAGTGATTCGCGAGTAAAGTCCTTTTCCGGACATAGAATATAAAAACTGAGAGAAACGTTGCTTCTGAAACAGATGCTCTTAAGGGAAAGATGATGTGCTCCGTTGCCAACAAGTAGTAAGCTTGACAGTTTGGATCAAACTTTAATCGAAACTTTATTATATCCAAGGAAATGACGTGAGAAAATTCATACATAATAGTGTATTCAGTGATTTGCGGATAACATTTCGTTCGGAATTTGAAATTGTACAACAATAAAGCGATGTTTTCTAAGAACGTTCATAGAGAGAACAGGATGTGATCCGTTAGCGAGAATGAGGGAGCTTTATAGTTCCAAAAAACCTATTTGTTTAAATAATATATTCAATTTGAGTGGAATTTCGTTCTGAACATGAAAGATTAAACTGCAGAGGCTATGGTTATAAAAAAGTGTTCCTGGAGAAGCAATATGTGCACAGCAAACCATTATTCTGGATTCCGTCGCATCTCATTTTGAATGATGAAAATCTTCAGTATTCCTGGAATTGTTTTTAAGTCTTAAATTTTTTTCAACTCAACACAATACCGAATTGGGCGTACTTTCGAGGATTAGCGATTGTCTGTGGGCTCTTTTGCAACCAATAGGAAGCTTGACAGTTTTTATGAAGTTAAGCTCGAAGTATATCTTCATTATCATATCTAAACAACCAACTAACAATAAGATAAGTTAGTTCATATAAAGTAAAAATCAGACAATTTGCGAGGGAAATTCAGTTTCGAGTTTGGAAAATTGCTCTAAAAGTGTTGTGCTCCAAAAAAGGATGTTCTTGAGAAGAACAAAAAGTGCTCCGTTGACAGCAAGCAGGAACCCAAAAGAAACATTGAAATCATTTTGTTACAGTTAATTGTGGAATTCTCGAAATGAGATTTATTCTCCTCAAAATTAGAAAACTCCAAAAGTGAAATTTCAAAATACACCTAGCAGATTTTTTATTTTTCGGTAACTCATTTCTTTATAGCTTAAAACAACACCCGATCAGCGTACTTTCGAGAATCACTAGTTGTCTGAAAAGCTTGGAACTTTTGATCCAATTTTACTCAAATTATACATTGATTATTATGTCCGAAGAAATAATTAAGAGAAAATAATTTATATATAGTGATAAATTCAGTGTTCCGCGAGTGAAATCTTGTTCCGGACCTTGATCCTGTTCTTGAGGAAGCCAAGATGTGCTCTGTTGGCAAAAAGTAGGAACTGTTTGTTCCACGAATGGAAATAATTACTTGTATCCTTCAAGTGAAAAGCAAATTGCACTTCCATTTATTCTTAATAACTACCAATCTTCATACTCTTATTTACATAAATTCCAAATGGAAGAGAAACTTGTGCTGATTTAGTAAAAACCCATGACGTTCTTTCAACTTCTTTTGATCGCATTTGTAAACTTGTCCACATTCTGTGAAAATAATTGATTTTTTATTGAGGGAATTCGGGATGAGGTAAAACAGGTTGGGTATTTTTACCGTGATCGCCGATGGGAGTCGCGCAATCCTGGGAATCCCCATCGCAATCTTGGTGCTAAACTGTTTAGTGAGCCCCTATCGTCCAAAACAGAATTTTCAAGCCGAACAATTCTTGTGTGTTAGTGTTGCAACTTGGCGTTATCGTTTTCGATTTTCTCGAGTCTAGTTCAATGATCCTTTGACATTCCAAACACTGGATTTCAATCCAATGGGCTGCTTCGATCAGCCATTGTCAGAGAACCCGGATTACAAATTTCTCGCACACAGTCACTTTCTCCAAGCAAATAACTAACCTCATGGCTGGAATTAATGTATTCACTCGACTGTGCTAGAAATGTGACGATCAAAATGAATCTTCTTGAATAATTCGCACTCTTGCAACTTCAATATTAAAAATTTCGAAAAAAATTCTGAATCATTCATTCTTGAGGAAAATTCAGTGATTTCCTAGTGCAGTCTTTCCTGAGTAATTTGAGGAAATGACAGTATTTAGGAGAGTTAAACTGCAGTGTGATGTAACGATCATCACATACAAACGATTCGTTAAAATTTAGCCATTTTTTATATCTCTTGTATAATCTAATCCAGGTTGATCAAGATATTACATAAAAGGCAATCTTTAAAGAGTGATAAGTTCCAACAAAAATTCTGATTTATTGTCACCCAAAATTAACAAAAAGATTGATTCTCGGGCGGAATAAATTGGTCAATCTGTAGGAAATGGTAGACCATTAAAAATGAAAATGAGAGTATTGGTGCTTTAAAACAGGAAAACGAATAAGAGAGCGATTTTTATCGAATGTAAGAGAAATTCGCAAGAGTTTCACTGTCTCTATGTGCTTCTTTTCAAACAGGTTGCTTTTATATCCACTCCACAATTTTTTTTCTCGTATAATCTTTATGATATCATATTTCCACAACAAATACATTCCTGTTTTTAAGGCAAAAAGATTTATGTGAATATTGTTATACTTTTAAAATACTTCGTTACTCCGAAAGATTCAACTCATTTTTATTTTGGAGATATGGTACGAACGAAGTACAATTTTTATCGAGGAGTAATTTATCAAGTGTACCGAGAAATAAATTACGTATCTCATAAAATATTGATTTCCTAATATCACACGAATGTAGCAAATTGTTTATTCGTGAAATGGAACTCACCGTCTAAGAAATAGTTAACTGTCGCACTTTTGTCACTACTGATTAAAAAGTGTTTGAACAGCTATCACAAGCTTACATAACTGACGTAGGATGACTGTGGCAAGAAAAACAAACGGAATAAAAATAATACTTCTTTTCTTTGTCATCTCCAAATTGTCGAATTGATGCCAAGTTATTTAAGTAAATTCAAATTTTTCCTCATATGGTAAATGTCCTAATTACTGCTGGTGTCCCAATTAGTGCGATACTCATACATATGTTTTCTATTCAGAGTAGAGTTGATAGAAGGTCAAGAATGGTAAATGATTTATGAATTTGAGTAAACTTCCACATTGTTTACAGTAAAAAATATAAGCTGTCTATCGATACCAGATCACATGGTTTTCATCATTTGAGCAAAAAAGTCTGCAACAAAGTAACATTTCTTTCTGAACCGTTGTCAACAATGTTTTATTTGAAATGATTCTCAATGAGATAATTCCACTCTGTCTTTTTTTCACGTTCGCAGGCATAAAATTAAAATCCGCAGTGACAGGGGTACAGTAAAACGTATAAACATAGTTTCTAATCCTAGTGTTTGATATATCTGTAGAAAACATACTGTTGTTTCGTTATGTATCAAGAACAACAGTCGGATACTTGTTTTTCGTTTGAGAAACAAAACAGAAGAAAATCTGAGTGATATGTAGATAATTTAATATAAAAGATCACAGTTATCCACTTGTCGTTCTAAGAGTCTTCAAATGATTTATGTTCGACAGTGAGAGTCACTTCACGTCGAACCGTTCAGTTCTCGAGCCTCCAAGATTCATTATGCTGAACCAACAACTTATGATATAGGCGAGTTCTAATTTATAAGCAACGGTATATCATTAACTGATGAACATCTTTTCAAAACCAGTAATTCAAGAGTTGGTGTTTCTCATTAACTGATGAAGGTCTGATAAGTGACTTTTTCGGGACTCATATTGTTTTTAAAATAACTTTGCGAATCTGTTATTCGGGTATGCTAATGTTTTCATGGAGAACTAATCTTGAGAAGGAGTGCATCAAGTTCTATAATCTTGAATACTTTTCGTGGACTAATGTTTACTGATTTCCTTATTTCCACATCTTTGTTAACATTCCACTGTAAGAACAGATTCTAATCTTTATTTCGATTTTTTTGGTAAGGTTACCATGCCCACCATATTGTATCTTTATTTTGTTTCGATCCAGTTTCACCAACTTGGATATAATTTGCATCAAAATGCACATCTGTTTCTTCCGTGTCCACATCTGTCGTAGGTATTCAGAAAAATCCGGCACTTAGCAAACTGCCTTAACTGACGGACGAGGTTTCGGCAAATGGAGAATACAAGTCACTTTCGCTATTGGATCAAACAGTATGCGGAGCTTGCAATAAAGTACTAAATTTTGTCGATGCTGTACGCTGCAAAAAATGTCACCTAACAATGCACGCGGATTGTGGTGAAATAGATCTTGATAATCTCGAGCAATTGTTGCGTACTTTTTGCATTCGAGGGAGACATCTGATTTGCAATCAAGATGGCTGTTTTGAAAAGCAACAAAGAGCAGCGAAAAGGATGGTTAATTTTCCACAAGAAATTTTTCCGCCGCTTTCTATTAATGATTGCATAACAATGTTTGTTCCCCAAGTAGACAGATGACCATTAGATATACAATCGATATATGGTGTAGTCACCGATTTCAGGGATAGTACGTATCAAATTGGAACAAGAAGCGGATTGTTGAAAGGATGGTTTCCTTTTTATCAATTGAACATATCCGGGACAAAAATGGTTACGGTCAGTGACGTTCCCAAATAAATTTTGTTGACCTTACGTGAAGCAGCGTCTCATCAGTCATTATCTGGCGGACAAGGGTACCAGAAGTGTAGTTGCGAAGCCAATCGACAACACTGCTCAACAGCTCGTTGTTCTTGTTTCGAATTAGAAGTGAAATGTGGTTCTCGGTTGACTTGTTTTACCAAATAACGTCAATAGAGTTTTTGTATTCTATTATTCTGATTGATGACTTTGGAATTATTTGTATAAAATGAACCACCGCAGTACTAATGGAACATTAGCACATTGAAAAATATTGGTATTTATTCTTCTATTTGACAAAACCGCGTTTGTCAGTTAGCTAACTCCCTAGGCAGTTTGCAAAATGTCTGATTGAAATCAGTTAGAGTAATGACGATTTTACCTACGACGTACATACCAGCAGCCTCACCATCTAGTTTAGTTGTCTCCATGAATATCTTCTTTACCCAAACGGAATTATTCGGCTGGAAGATTAGATGATGTTTGTCGCAAAAGAATGATGTTTGCTGCCGCAAGATTCTTTTTAAAACAAATACAAATCTTCTCAACCTATGATCTAGGAGGAAATAGTTATCAGGGGATGATTAAAAGGAAGAAGATTTTTCTACACAAGAGAACATTCCTCTGAGTGAATTTTCTCGAGATAGCGAAAGGCGGATTCACAGCCGAGTTATCTGCAACCGGAGACTACTGATTCCCGCGATTCATACATGAGAATCTCTTTTCATTCATGAATTTATATCGAGTCTACGAGACTCATTAATTAGGAAAACAAAGTGTGCTCCACAATTAAAGTGACTTTTTCTCCCATTCCTAAATTGAGAATACATAGGAAAAATTTTACATTCTCATCATTTATGATGGGAGGTTTTACATTTATGCGAATCCAATTTTCATCGATTCTCGGGATTTGGAACTCCCTGAGTCAGCCAAAATGGTTTTCACGATAATGTCTGTTTGTCTTTCTATCTGTCTTAGGAAATGTTCCTGTATTAGATTTCAAAAAGGATTTGTATTTGTTGTATATTTTAATAATAAGCTAGAGGTATTAACCAAAAATATCAATAGAGATTTATTGAAAGATCGACATTCTTGGAACAGTTTAAGGTTATGTTAAAATTTTTAAAGATTATCGTTTCATTTTCCAACGTGAATCATGAGATTTCATAGAAGATTTACAATTCCTGATAATTTTCTGTTATGTCATATTAGTGTATTTTTGTTCAAAATTATTGTTCTTCCCAATGAAGAATCATCAGATCGCAGAGAATATTTATCATTTCTTGACAGCTTCAGGATATAGCGGTGTATTCCATCTAAAATTGGGTTCTTTAACAAAAGATTTTCATCAGATTCGAATAAAATTATGTTTGTTTCAAATCCGACGACCAGAATTTGGAAAAAAAATGCCTAATTCTCTTTAAATTATCATTTTTATGTTAAAGATTTATCATTTTCGTAGAGACTTTATCTTTCAGGTTAAGAATTTATCTTCTTTTGATAGAAGTTCAACTATCTTATGGAAATTGATCTGTTTGGCTGAATTTTACTGTTTTTTTCGAAAATTGCAATCTTGTTTTGTATTAATATTATCTATTACATTTTTTCAAAAATTCACATTTTTTGTTAAAATTTTTTGTTGGAAGTTGAACTACTTTCCTAGAAACTTATTCATTTTTAAGATTTCCTTTTTTGGTTAAGAATGCGACTGCATTTTTGGTCGAAAATTTGTGTATTTTGTTGAAATTCGTCCTGCTTGTAGAAAGCTAACCTTTTTGAAGGTTAATTTTTTTTTTGTCAAAAATCAAACTTTTGGCGGAATGATTGATCTTTTCTATCTTGTAATCCAAATATATGTTCTAAAGTTGTTGAGCTTTTTCGTGTGAAATGCATTGAATTTATTATTTCCCTCTCTGGTTGAAAATTAAGGTTTTTTTGTTGGGAGAATTCGTCTTCTGTGGGAAATTGATCTGGTTTCATGATAATTCATATCTTTGGTTAAAGATTAAACCATTTGTTAAGAATTCGTCTGTTTTGATTGAATCGAACAAGTTAATACAATTTTTGTTTTGTTGAAAAGTTATTCTCAAAATTGAGGGTCAAACCAATTCATTTTTGAGTAGAAAATTATATTATGAAGGCAAAAATGGAAATCTTGGATAAAAATTTATCTATTTAGGTTGAAACTTCATCTATTTTTTTTCAAGTTTTATTATTCTGTTGGAAATAAAATTATTTGTTTGAAGTCATCTTTTTTGGTCGAAAATCCAAATTTTTATTTTTCAGAACTCGTCCTTTTGAAAGGAAAATAATCTCTCTGGTTGACAATTTAATTATTGGTTTATGAATTCAGCTGTTTATATAGAAATTTCATCCATTTTATTCGAAATTTTATTATTTTATTCATTATCGAACCATTCGTTTGAAGTCACATCTTTTGGTCGAAGATCGAAATGAGTTTTTGAAAATTTGTCCTTTTGGTATACAACTTATCTTCTTTGATGAGAATTCATTTTCTACGTATTGAATTATAAATTCAGCTGTCTAGTTAAGGATTCATCTCTTTTGTATAAAGTTTAATTATTTGGTTGAAAATCCAATGGAATAATTTTCATTCTCAAACATGAAGATTAATATGTTCATGGTTGAGAATTCAACTATTGGATTATGAATTTAGCCGTTCAGTTGAAAATTCATCTATTTCGTTCAAAAATTCACCATTTTGTTGACAAATTTTTTTTTCAAAATACGGACAATTTTGAACATAAAAGTTCTCTTGTCATTTTTTTTTTTTTGAATGCATATTTACAAAGTTATAAATTTTCAAAGTTCAAAATTTGACGTTTTTTGCAAACTTTAAGTATCGATTATTC